>JADDOF010000139.1:0-23994 GCA_019603395.1 Cyrtorhinus lividipennis | reverse complement strand
TGCACGATTCCTTGAAAGTTGGGTTCCTTATGTTAAAATTAACCTTTCCTCTGTGCGTACGAGTCAATCGTCCGAATCCTCAAACGAGAAATAATATTACGCATTGGACATAACAATAATATCGGTGACTACAACACAAAACACTACTGTTACACGTAGTAAATAAAAAACACTACCACCGCTTGATGAAGATCAACAGGATGAAAGGAAGGAAGCTTTATGAAATAACTTGACCTCGTACTTGACCTTGTACTGACTTTTGGTTGGTTATTCCTTGAATAATCAACCTATGTTTTCATGCAAATGGTCAACCTCTCCGATTCGGCTCAAATTTTTAAATGAGTGTGAAATGTTTCTTGGAACTAAAACCGATAAGAACACTGAAAACTCAGCAACTCATGACTCATCTTTTCACTCTACATTATATTACATTCATAACTCTCTACACTTTCTAGGAACAAAATTTTTGTTGAGTGGAGTGTTTGGCTTTTTAGAGTGCAGTATGAAGAGTTAAGAGTTTTTATAGGCCCCGGTTTCATTAGGATAAATTTAGCGTCGAAAATATTAGAAAAATAGACCCAAAATCTCGAGAAACCACTTTTAAAACGAGTGAACTTGGACTTAAACGGGAACTTCAGTTTTGGTTGGTTATTCATTGGGTAATCAACCTATGCTTTTGACCTAGAGAAAAGAAGAAACGAGAAAACATTCGACTGAGATATAAAATCATGTACGTTGTGTTACGCGAATGTTATGACGACTCATTAACGATTCGCCAATCACTGGAACCAATCGCATCATCGCGATCAACCAAACGGGAGTTTCTATAACTATGCAATACTTATTACTGCTTGTTGAAACTTATGGGTGATTTCCTGATGAGAAGGGAATTTATTTGCGCCCATAATCCGTCTGCTCAACGTTTCGTATAAGATGACTTCAAATTCGAGAGAAAAGCAAGAATGGAGTTTTTTCCATCCGTTCCGGGAAATAGGCAATGGATGATTTAGGAACGATTAGGAAGCGTTTCCTTGAGGCGTGCGATCACTTTGATGAGGATCTTCGGGCTGATTCGGCTCGGTCCACGGCTCCTGCCTCTTTTCTCTAGATGGGGAACCGGATGGAGGATGAAAAAATGCGTTACCCTGTCACAGCGCTTCTTGGGGGGTTCGTGACTTACCCCGAGCGTGAAAATGAAAAATAAACACTGGAAAATGGTACCGATTCTACCAGGATGTGGAAAAAGATGAGTATAGCGCCTCATTCGGAGAGGGATGAAGATGTAAGCTTGTGTGTCACACAAAATCGTACTTATTTTTGATTACGCCTGGAGTTCATGAACAAGAGCTGAGACAACGTACGGCAAGCTAAAGTGAGAATGACCACGTCGTTGTCTTTGATTTTATCATTTTTAAACAATTCTAGTTAGTAGTAGTTGGATGATGATGACAGAAAACACTCATGTTACGAGTCAGTACCCTGTAATGTTTTTTACCCAAGCTGTATAGGTAAGGAATCGGAAAAAAATAAGTCGTGCAACCCTCTGTAATGTATGATAAGAAGCTAACCCTTCTAGACATCAGAGAGGCGGCTTTATTCGGAGGTCAAAATATTTGAAAATTACGGATGCACAATTAGGGAACCCTCCGCACGGAAAATCCGGGTTAATATTCATGAATTCCTAGGACAACATCTTCTCCAGAGATATATCAGTCTACCGGGATAAAGGAACGATAGGTATTATGCAGTTGGACCCGATATTTACTTATCGAGCGACTCGAAGTATTTATGGAGATCATTGAAATAGCGGTTTTTTCAACGATGATGTTCGTCTACGTATTTGATTTGATAGGAAGAAAGAAAAGAAGATAATGAGGTAATATACAGCGGCTGTCCATCGACAGTCGTTATACTCCAATAGTATCGGTTTTTTGGAGGTTCCCCATGACATTCTTGAAACGATCGTGAGTCAATAAATTCTCCTATGGACAATGTCTTATCGAATGGTCGCAGCTGGTGAACAACATCAAAAAATAATATGTCTGTACTTCGAAGAAAAAGAAACTTCGACTTTTATTTTGTGGAGAAAACAAAAAAGAAGCTATAAAAGATTTTATTGACAGTACAACGTTCGGAGCTGGACTTCATGTTATAGTGTCCTGGGAGATATGGAAGATGGGTGGAGCAAGACTGGTTTTATTTCATTTCATGTAGGTACTGAACACGGGACGATCAAACGGATACAGTTGGATCGAGAAAAGGATGATGTTTATTTGGTAGTTGAGTCGAATGTATCTAAATGTCATTGATCATCATTTTTTGTGTATTTTTTTAAATCGTAGTACTACTCGGGATGAGGTATTGTGAGTAACGTCTGAATGTAATGGAGAATCCAGTTGATTTGTGCGCAACCAACAATTTGGTGTAGGTATACAGGATGATGAAAATTGATCTTTTTCACATTCAGCTAAGTTAGCGGAACACATAACACTTTACTTTCGAAAGAGAAAGATTTAAGTGCCGCAAAATCAAAACTTAAGCCTGTGTTTCAGAGCCGGATGAACGAATATTGGATTTCGCGTCTGTCCTGATTTCTATGTAAGTAGGTAGAAGTTTCAAACTTTCAGACATTTTGTGGTGAAATTTATTGCGAAATTCTCGAGTAATCTCTTGAACATCATTTGTATTCATTTGGCTTTTTAGGCATGTTTTGAATCTTATCCTGGGCCAGAATTTCATAATATTATTCTTGCCTTGCAATGAATTCAACATAAAAAGTTTCCCATAGCCGTTCATTTCATGACGCGTCCCTACAAATACCGTAGTTGGCCTGGTGGTTGACCTGTACCTCAAGTTCCGTTTCGGCTCGGAAATTTCCTTTTTCTTCACTAATTATTGCAAACGGTTCGTTGCCTCTTGCTTCAGTCAACAGCACCGCTATCAAGATGATTTTGACTTTGGTGGGCGGGAAAACCGCCCTCAACTTCCTGCTCAAACTCAAGATTCGTTCATATATTATTCTGTAAGCAATTACAACACTTATCATTCTGGTGAGGCAATTACTCTCTCACCGCTTCACCCTATCTAGAAGTGTTAGTTGCTTAGATAAATCAAAACGTGATAACATTAGAAGTCTCCCCTCTTTACCTGCCCATCTTGTCTCCCCTCACACCACAAATGAATTATTTATCAATGGTTACCGCTCTTACGTGAATTTTAAGCAAATCCTGGTATATTCAGAAGTCCAAACTCAGGCTCCATGCATTCTATATCGTTTTTATAAATATATAAGGCCCTTACATGAATTCAGGTGCTCTGCTCTTCAAATCCCTCCCCTTTGTTAGCTTCCATTGTGGAGCCTCAAGAATTTTCTTTTAACCCCTCTAGTATCGGATCTGTGGGTCAGATGACCCCGCACATTATGCAGCTAAGTGTTTCTGAATCCAGGCTTATCGTAACACTGAGGCCGTCTTGCCACTATTGGAGAATATTTCCCTAGTATCAATGTACTCGTACAACGAGCAGCCGTCATTCCTCCAACACATCCGCAAAAGCATCATAGGTAGGTGGGTGTCTGTCAATGCGGTTGTTGCGATACAGTTAACCTTATGCCATGATAAGTCCAACCTCTCGGGGTTGGGGTTCCATGATTTACTTAATACAATACATTCCACGTATTATCAATGCGGTCCCCAATCTCTACCTATACTTGTTCAACCATTGAAATTCTGAATCTGTATCACTCAATTCAGCTGTCTTTTGCGCTATTACGAGGCATTTCGATTGCGTAATGTATCTACCGTAGCATAAAAGTCCCAGTGGAGTCTGATTGAATACCAAGATTATCTTAGTCAGCTTCCAAGTGCCCATTTTTCAGTAGCTAAGGAAGAAAAAAAAACCTAATTTTCAGTACCGCTTCCTCGGATCATAATGAACCACCCTGCTATGTCCCCACTTTACCATCACATCTACACTGATTTATTAGAACCTTTTCGTCTTTGGAACCGAAAGGTTGGTGACGATAAAAATGCCGAAGCAACTCGAGAAGGAACCGCGGAATTTTTCGACGACGAGACCCTGAGACGAAATAACAGACGATAACCATCGAACGAAGGGATTCCTCAGGAAGTGGCACGGTCGTTATAAAAATGCGTTTTTCGACTCCGGGTGCAAGGTGCAGCTCAGCTCACCAACCCGATTCCTGTTTTTCCGCTGAATAATGCAATCTCATAAATTGTGACGACGGCTGTTTCATTTGGCGTTGATCTGACTTGTTTGAATTCCACGGATGACGGGCATATGAAAATTAGGCGATTTCGATGTATAGAAAGTTTCAAACTTGACGCCCGTTGGAATGGAAATTGTTATTTATCGTTACTCACACCGACGAGTGTTACCCGAGCTCAACGTCGCTCTGACCAAGACGATTGGTTTGAACAACCGTAGAAAAACTGATTTAACCTTTGAAAACAATTTTTCACGTTCAAGATACAATTTTAGAACAAAATGCCAACTATTTCATACAAACGATGCTTCAAACTGACCAATAGGTACTTTCTAACGCACTTTATAGCTCCCACGTGACAGGTTTCCATTATTTGTCAGGAGATATGTTGTCAATATTTTTATGCTAGAACTCGGCGACCCCTGGAGGTGATGACAGTCGCGCAAAATATTAAAAAAAAAAAAAAAAATTCAGAGGGGGAGGAGAAATGAAACAGGGAACGGGGAAGGGTGGAACGGGTGTTTATGTGTATCATTAAACACGGAAATGTACATAAATTGTATCTATTCATCTTTAAAATGTATTCATACTTATTTTCTGTACTTTTTGAGCTATGGGATTAGGAAATTGTGACGTCACCAAACCGTGTTATCTGTTTTACTCGAAACGACTGTTCGGTACAGGATATTGAGCCCCCACAACAGATAAAGATGTACATGTATCAGGACCTTCAACAAGGGTTTGCTCCTTCTCCTATCCCTCTCAGCTCCTGCCTACCTCTATAAATCCCTTCATTTAGTATGTCCTATGGTATAGGACCGGACAATGAAACGAACGTGGCATCCTCACACCCAAACTGCCCTATAAATAACAAGAAGATGTGACATTCCGTAGTCCAACCGGCTCTGTCTCCGGCTAAGGTTATCTGTTATAATAACTTTTGACTTCTCAATTAGTTTTGATTGTGACTGATGCGTCTCCACGCTGGCTCGTCACCCTCACACAACTCTCGGCTCCCTTTCTTGTTTTGTTACCCGTAATATAAGCCGTAAGGATGAATTAATCTGACCCTTCAACTGGCCCATAAGACCCGTTGAAGTTTCATTCGTTTCACTCAAATGAATTAGGGCCGTTTAGAGGCTTGAATTGAATTTTGGATCTTCTTATTTTATTTTCATTTCGGGTGTTATCAAATCATCAATAGTTGAGGTCGAGAGATGGAGTCAACACCGACCTCGAGCCGTCCGACTAATCTCATGTTGTGGAGAAATGTGTAGCAATTTACGTCAGTGCTTGATAAGGTCGCCAAATTTCATCCAATTCATTGGACAGGGTAAGATGAGCGAAGATTTCCTCTTGAAGGAAAAAAGGAAGCTGAATGACAACTGAAAGTGGTTGGGCACGATTTATTAAGGATTCACTCTCTACGTTCGGCATCGGGGCAATAAAATAAAACACCATTAAAACCAGACGATCATTATTATTCTTGTATTGATTTTATCTACCCCATGTGCGTCTCTCGAGCCTTTCGACCGTTCATTATTCATTGAGAAGTGGTTCCAAATAATTAAATCAACGCCGGGCATTTAAATCAGATTTAGCTTCATTCAAGACCGAGATCTACGATGGCTCAGCAGCCATTCATTACATTTTTTTCCATCGGGTAATCGTTACGATATCAAATTTATATATCAACTTGAAAATAAACATTGGATGCTTTCGTCACGGTAATTGAGCCGATAAACAAAGTCCAACACCGAATGGAGCAAAAACGATCATGAAAATGTTTTGATTGCTGCTGAGACCAGCATTCTTGCGACCCAATGGATGGCACATCTATCGGAATTTCGCAAAGAAACGACCCAAATATTATGTGGATTAACAATCATCTTTGCTTCTGTTCCTGCCCGTTTTTTACCTACTTAAGTGACTATGAAGAAATGTCGTCACCCGTTGAGAAGACTGACTGGAATCAAATAATTTGTCTCCTCGAATATGCTTCACTACATCCAGCAGGTTTAGTAATCGGATAGCATTTCATCATGGAACTTGACTTATGTACTGCATCATAGGTATCACTCAGGTTTGCTTTAAAGCGCGTTCAACATTGTAAGAAGAAGGTGGCCATCGGGAGGCTTCGAGCGGCCATTAGCTATCGGATTTATTATGCTTCTTCCATTTCCACGATCGAAGCCAGGGCCAGGTGCGGAAGGTTTCTCAGATAAAACCCGAGGCTGTGAAAAGACACTGGAAGCGCGCACGAACAAACGAGAAGAAGCAAAAGACAAGAAGGGTATAAACCAGAAGAGCAACGGAGAAAGAAGAACGTGTAAGGGACAACTTAAAAATTTATGGGCTGATTTTAATTGTCGCTCGGTAGGTGTGGTGGTGCATCGTTTTATTTTAATTCTGTCTTTTTACTCCGTATATTATTTTCCCGCCCAGTTGTTTGTCTTAAGGTTCTTTTTCCCTTTTAGTTTTCGTATTAATTCAATTTTTTTGTTACTCGCCGTCCTTTTGGTTGCCTTCCACCTTTCGATTCAGTCCTCCCACGCCTTTTTCGAACTGGGATTTACTGCATCTCAAACGCCATATTTAAGAATGTTCCGGTTTTTCCTCGGGGCGGTATCGGCGTCATTAATGAGCCTAAAATTCCAAACATTCAGTCCGTACCATATCACGATAAAGTATCAGACGTACGAGTCCTTTAAAAATGGAGTCGCACTTTATCAAAGATAAGTTGCAGAAACACCAGACGTACGCTCTAAACATTTGTTTGAGGAATTTGAAATCATTTATATCATACTAATTTCCCAAACTCCCATCAATTTTTACATACCTATTGAATTATTTGTTACATGCACGCCTAATAACTTCCAAGAAACCATTTCATACCAGTTCACCACTGGTGTTTATTGTCTGACTTCGTTAGAAGGTATGTGTCATCAAATTTTTTGGTTTCAATTGTAAAACTCCGGACTCCGTTACCACCTATTAAAGAGGTATCACTTTCAATATATTAATAATAATTAATATATATTCTTCAATATATCTTGGACGTTGAATTTATTGAGATGGGTCCCGGATCGATTAGAGCTCCTACCTATTTTAAAAGTGGGTTTTGATATTTTCGGGTATCAATTTCCACTAAATGTAAGACGTTGAATCAATTGGAATGAGTTTGGGATACTCCACACTCACTGTCTCACCATACTCTTGCTCCATGGAATAATCAACCAATGCGGAATTATTTGAAGCGTTTTAACTGGCCTTATTATTACTATTATTATGACATTATTCTCTACTGACTTTATTATTATTATAAATTAATTAACAGATCGAGTAAGGAAGGTAGTAGCTACCCATGATTCTGTGGGAGTCTGTTAGAGAAAGGAGATAATGGGTGTTAAAAATGGCGGGTAGAGAAAATTGGACAACGAGCGTTCTCATGCAGTTGCTCATTTGTCAACAATATCAAATAATATTATTTTCCCGTCATCATCCATCTAGTTCCAATCGTCTCCTCGAGTCAACAGTTTTACTTATAAATTCCTTCAGGTCTCAGGTTGGAAATGACCTACTCGGTCACTTGACAACAGATACAAAGTGCGCGTTCTACTATTTTTTCTCCGCGTTGTTCAATAAGTAATTCGATTCAAAAGACGCACGTGATATGCCGGAGATCGTTAAAATAAGCATACCACGTGGCTCATTTGACTTGACAATGCGACAGCATCTATCAGACAGATATGATAGTAACGAATAACAAATCACGACCAGAAGAGAGGCCTCCTTTTTTTTCAGTACGTTTTGACATCTAAAAAATGGTCGCCGTTCTCCCCTCTGCGTGTTTTTTCAAATTACCATTTGATCTCGCTTTCACGAGCCTAGCCCATCACCACCTCTTCCGCATCACCCCTCAAAAGTGTTTAATTCATAAGGAGATTGATATTAAAATTAAGGGTATGGCCATCTTTTCGCTTTGAAAAAATACATACCCAGAACCGAAAAATGATGATGAGATTCCCCGAGTTTGGCCATAATTTGACCTGGCCTTACCTAAGGCGTGCCTGGGTGTTTCGCTCTGTTGATTTGTTTCAATAAACATTATTGTGGGTGCTCATCACAGGTCGATGGTTGCCCTTAACCCCCTCGGTAGGCTTACAAAAGAATCTCTTTTGTGCCCTTCCTTGCTCGATTCCATACCAAGATATTATCATATTTCTGATATAAGCTAGTACCGAGTGAACTGCAACGGCTAATTTCCGTATACTTGTGTTCACCGGTCTGCGGTTGAGTTCTGTTAGGTATAATACCTACTAAACCATTTTTTAAATCCTCCATCAGACATCTGCTGGTGTTCCACCTGCGTGGGTCGAAGATGAGTCGCGTCCATAAATTTCTGAATGACACCCGCACAACCGCATCCACCGCCGTTGGAAAAATAATACGCGCATTAGCCCTACGCTACGTGGGCAGGGTATAGGCATATCAAGGCATCGACACACCAGTTGGTTTATACTATGGGAATGAATATATTAGACGGCGAAACTGTCAGAAGTGCCTTTTTTTCGATCTGACCCTCGTAATGTTTTATGTTATACGTTTTCACAAAACACCGTTATGTTCTTACATCCCATACGTTATTATAAACACGAAGGGTTTCTAATTTCCGGAATGTCAGCGATGAATGTTCCTACAGAAAGACATGCAGCTAACCCCTATCAAGCTCCTAGCTGAATTGAATTCCGAAACCTGATTAACTAAATGCAGATGATGTGATATAAGATTTATGGTTCTATTTGTGTATAATGCAATCTATGATAGGTACTTGAATCCAGGTGATGACTAATATCGCCCTATTCAAGTAGAGTCTCACATTTTCTACAACTTCTTTAATTAATGCTTAGGTGGCTTTGTAAAATTCACCCTAAAAAAATAAGGATTGATTTCCCTAGAACTCACTACTGCAATATTTCATCCTTTTTACTATTAAAAAAAAAAAAAATCTAGCTGATAGCTTCAGCTTATACTCAGACATTACTGGCTGACGAGACGGCTTGTCAATGTTATCAAATGAAATCCAAACCCATGGTTGGGAGTAGAGATTATCCATGGCAATGGAACAATACTTATCTTCAGCTGCCGCGCTTGGCTGTAAAATGCCATCTACAAGGAATTGTATAATCAAATAATTGAAATGCAGGTAACCATAAATTGACTTTCCGACGTACTACTTGCCATATATTTTTAGTTTTCCTGAAGTTTCACATATTCGCTTAGCTCGTTATATTTACTGTATTTGTGCGTTTGCATTAATTTTTTTAGTCACATTGGTAGCATCACACGATGGGTGACTTCATCTGCATTTCCGCTCGCTTTGCGCGCTGTTTGAATTTTGGTATCCTGAAAAAACTTTTTTGTTTCCTCTGTCGTTTTCTCCATCTTCTTAGTTGGCTGTACCCCTCCCCTCCTTCCTGTAGAGGGCATCCGCTCTTACGAGGCGTTTTTGCTGCGCAATATAGCGCATAACACACTGATAACATAGAAAACAGTGTCAAGTCCAAAGAGTGAGCCGTTTAGAAATCAAGAATACTGCGTAGATAAATATAGTCAGACAATTTTCTAAATATCTAAAATTTTGGTCAGGGACCCGTTTCTGGCTCTAGTTGGTCCTCAAAAACTTTTCAGCCTAATCGGACCAAATGGTGGAGGGGGGCAGGAGGAGTCAAAATGTATTTCGAAAAAATGGAGTTTCGAGATTTCGGGTGATCTGGGCGTGTGGGGTTGTATTTTCCATTAAAAGTTGGACGCTGAATACAATGAGGACGGGTCCCGGAAACGATTGGCACCCATCGGTGGATGTTATGGGTCAAAATGGGTATCTACCCATCAATGTTGAATGCGTGTTTTCGAGATTTTTTGCACCTAGGCGTGTGGAGTATCATTTTCCCACTAAATTTTGGATGCTGAATTCAATGAGACCGGTCCCCGAAGAGGTTATGAACGCTGAATCGATTGAAATGAATCTCCATGCGCCTGGTCCGAGGAATAAACTAACCCTTGTGAGTTGCAGGCGTTCTTTCTCCATGGCCCCAAAACGGCTATTGATGCAATCATGATTCAGTCGTGCAGACCCATGTTCATTTCGAATATTTTAATACAAGTGCATTTAGCTTACTAGTGAAGTGACATTTTTTCTGTAAAAAATTCGGTACACATCGGATTTAATTTGATCGGTTGGAGCTGTGGAGGATGTACGGGAGCTCGTTTTGGTTCACTAGTCCTAGACAAGAGAAGTTTTGCTCCCCCAGGTAACTCGGTGAACCATAGCACGGTCAATCACTTCCATTTCCCTTAATGATGTTAAGTATTTATATCGAGTTTTTTGTTCCTGTTTTCGGTTTTTGACGGTGTTTTCTTTTCCGCCCTCGGCCACTCTTCTTTTTTAAAACCACCGTGGGAGGTTTCGTCCCCGCGATTAAAAAGGAGGTTAGCGCCTTCGTTTCCTCATACCACCTCAAAGTTCCCGTATACAAGTTATAACGGGTTATAACTGTGATGAATGTACGCCCTAAAAAGGGTACTTGTAAAAAATCATCGAAATCAGAAGTCGATTTTGATGTTTGGGCACTTGGATGATGGCAAAACCCCTCTAATAGCCCCCCCCTTTCAAAATTGTCGTCGGATGGAATTTGATGCTTACACTCACTGACAGCATCCTACTCACCGAAAAGATTGTGTTCATATACACATGAGCACCCACTCGTCATAGGACATCCTCATTATTATTGCCCAGTGCACATAAATTATCTGCGTGAGGATGATTATTATTTTGGGGATCTAAACAACTATCAAATACGATGGTTTCGATTTCGGGGAATACATAGCCCCTGCTCAAGATTCAGAACGGTACTAATATGTTTATTAGAGAATTCTACTAATCACAATGAATTATAATAATAAGCAGTCCGTTGTAAAGTGCCTGCCAGAGGAAATAAGAAATCCCACACGTTATCATCTAATCCCTTCAAGAGTGCGAAAACCCATTAGGCAAAGAACTTAAATCTCCTCCTAGTTTACATAAAACCAATCCGAACTTGAGGACTGAAAATTAGATTTGAGATTAATCTAATATGAGTTTTCTACTTTTATTTTTAAATCGGTTACAGATTATATTGTCGCTTACTAATTGTTTTTTGCGTACTTTGTTTAGAATATAGCAAAACTTGTCACAAGAACATTCAGATCTTGTAGTAAGCACGAAGTAAGAAACCGACTCACAATAAGCGTTGTTCAGGACGGTCTCACACGAGAAGGAAGATGTTTAGCGAGTTGTGGTACTGAGGAACGCGAGAGTGACAGGGCAGCAGCAAAGTGGGAAAGAGGCAGGGAATCGTGGGCTGGGAAGGTGCGGGAAGCTTTTGCTAACAAGGTCCCATCGTTGGTTCGCCTCCGATGAAACTCCCTTCAATTTACCATGCGACCTGAGTACTAGACACCGACTTATCCCTACTGTATGTTGGCAAGTCGCTCGTTATATTTTCCATCTGATGCCTCCCTTCCTAATTGAAGGGTACGTAGCTGGTCTGGGTCCTGTGCCCTCCTTACGCAGACCACCTTCCTTGAATACTCAACTTAGTTTCATGGGAAGGTAACAACGTTTGCCATTTGTTTGTAATTAGGTTCCATGTACGGGAGGAAAAGGCGCGAGCTGCTCTAATGGCCGATGCTCTCTAAGACTTTACCTCGCCTCGTCCTATTGTTTGGCCAATAATTGGACCGTCTAAGGGAGTTGATTATACCGAGTTAAGTGTATTATTTGCTACATTGGCTGTTACCTAACAGACCACACATAACGTGTGAACTAATGCTAACCTGACGCAAGTGGGAACGGAACTAACAAGTTGCGCATGTATTTACTTCATCGCCCTTTATAACCGGGTAGTTGAATCTGCATAGATCTATTTCGTACCCTTCGGGTTAAGATGATCTTAGTTAATTTCAACTTCGCCAAGGCTATCATTTAGGGCGCTAGAGAGCAGAAAATGTATATTCCGCCAAAATTTGAATTACAGCTTGATGAGATACGAGGTTTTCATTCAGAAAATCCAATTTTAAAAAAGTGGTCAAAAATTGAGATACGAGGTTATCATGTGATGCCATCGAATATTTCCTTGCGGAACGCAGCCTAGGTCAAAAATCAAGAGATGATCTTTTGAGATGCTTCGCGGCTTATCGATCCAGCGTAATCTCCTCCCACCCGATGTTCACATGTTATAAACAAACTTTATATGATTTGATTACTCCTTTTATTCATCATTACTCATGTTGGCATGCTCAAGGTTGTGGGTGGTCGACCATTTCCGATCAACCCCAAAAATTTTTTCTGGACGTTTCGTGATGTCTAGGACAAAACGCTGCAAATTCTCTCACAGAGGTTAATTAGTCCTTAGACCAGGAGCATGAGAAAAGTTTGGAGTGTCCGGGACTCATTCCAATCGATTCAGCATCCAACATTAAGTGGAAAACAATACCCCGCCCGCGTAAGTATTAGACATCTCAGACATCTCAAAAACATGCATTCGAAATGGGTAGATAGGTACCCATTTTGACCCATACCTCTACCAGTGGGCGTCAATCGTTCCGGGACCCATTTCATTGGATTCAGCGTTCAAAATTTAGTGGAAAATAATACCCCACACGCCTAGATCGCCGAAAATCTCAAAAATCGATTTTTCGAAATGCACATTTTGAGATGTCTGAGGAATTGGAGAGATTGACTTTCTGCATGAAAACAAGTATTATTCAAGGAATCACCAACGAATGCATGCAGGTATAGGTGCATAAAAATTTGATCAACAATGACGTGGTCGGTAATCTTGCTGGTGAGTCATTGGCGGGTTTGCAGTCCACGGTAATTATTGAGAAATAATTACACCGCACTTTCCTCGTCCTTCAGAGCAAGGACGGTGGCAGGGAACAGGGCAGTCAATATTGTGTCATCAAAAGTTGATGTACCCATTTAGTAATAGACTGTATATACATTTTCAAAATCTCCTCTCGAAATTTCCGATTTGAAAGTGAGACTGACCCGGAGTTCAGACTCGGAAGTCGTTGGTTAATCCTACCTCTCTGAGACCTGTCTTGTCACTTGACTACGCGGCCCTCACGGACTGACCTATCACTATAGAGAGCCCGCAGGACACCAGGCTGAGACACCCGGGAACATCGAAGCTCAAGGGCATAAGTCGAACCGCGGATCGAAAAGCTGTTGACCAGGCAGAGACTCCCGCGCGGGATTAGACGGATCCGCGCCATTCGAAGGGTGTTGGGGTGGTGGTGGGGGGTTGAAGAAGGGACGCAAGGACGAAGGATACCTGCCCCTTCTTCCACACTCCTCCTGCCGAAGGTGTCGACGAGATATTCCATTTTGGCGTCTGGTTTAGGAAGATCCAACTGGCGTCAAACCGGTCTTATAACACGCCAAGCACGAGAGGTGGGGTCAACTCATCTCATACCCGCGATCCTCCCAACAACGCTCCCAATTACAAATCGAGAGTTTGTTCGAAGTGGAAACATTTTGGGGAATCTAAAAACTTCCCAGAACAGAAGTCTCCTCAAAAATGCAGACAGAACTGCTGCAAGTTACATATGTATGTATGTAACTGTACAAACTGTATGAAATTGACACGGTACAAGCGAGTGCCAATGAAACGAAAAGTTGAGAGACCCAGTTCTGAAAAATTCTTCCGTCAGGGTTCCGACAGCCTGTGTTTCGTGTTCGTTCGTGCCTTTACCGATGTATAATGGAATATAGTACGGTGTACGGTACTGTTGAAGAGAGTCTTATCTCTCCTTAACAAGATATCTTCCTTTCAACATTCATTCCTATTCATTAACTGATTCACTTTTCGCTACAGTGTTCACATTCAACATGACTAGATTATTGAAATTTTGCTTAAACCTTTGAACGGAAATACAACATACTAATTACGTTTGTATCCCATGTCATTTTTGTTCAAATTTATCACAAAGCGAGTTGAATGATTGGTGCTGCTTCCAAATGAACGTATATTGGTAATGCTATTATGCTCTCAGAGTAAATGGGACTCGCTTCACGTCCCAAGGGAATAAGTGTGCGAGAAGTTGCGTTATTGAAGGTCCTATTGAATAGGACCCTATATGAAACATGAGTCTATAGAGGTAGACGCTCTACTGATTGATGAAATGGCAATCAGCGGATTATCCTGAGCTCAGGATTCCATCCATGATGGCAACGATTTTACATTTTTCCTAAAATTACAAACAATAGAGTTCGAGTCGATTTTATAGGTGTCGGATTTCAATTTCAATGCGCAAGTGTTCAATCGATAAGTAACTCACAGGAGGAAGAAAGAAAAAGAAACATTGCTAGTGACAAATAAACGGAACCCAACTACAGGAACGGGGGACATAGGTACATACTTATCTACCAGTGAAGCTTTTTGATACTAGGGTGAGACGACTAATTAGTAGCTCCTACTACCAGTAATTGAAAGTAACAAATGAATCATTATCCAATTATTTATGAAGTAACATCACAAATTATTAACCTCATAAGAAGCCGCAAATTTCCCACATAATGCGAACATGACATGAAATCAAATGAAGTCAACCTTCAATTGTTGAATACTAAAGCATAACTTGCATTTTAGTTAGCTCCCCTCCAGTTTTTAGAATAGTCCGTTGACTGGGATTGATGGGGAAAGTTAAGCTAGCGAGGGAATGTAAAGTATTGATGGATATTGCTGCACTTAATTTAACCCTACATCTTCAAATGTAGCGATATAATGTTTATTGTAAGCACGATCTCTACAACTATGTTCTCTGAAGTCCAAAATTTCGAAATTTTGACTCTTATGTTAAGTTTTCTGGTATAAAACCACATTGGCTTATTAGGAAACTGTTTGGTAATATTAAAAATCATTAGTGCTTGGTGTATTTTAATGACATTTCTTGTGCAGAACGGTGGACATTCACTCGCACAGAAACGCGAAAAGTAAATGTTTCGGGAAGAATTGTTGTTCCGATAAGAATACAAGAGACTATTTACAATAAGAATGATTATTATTATAAATTCCATCTCAAGGATATGAAGTCTACTTCAACTTAATACGTTGAGGTCGATCTGATTCTCAATTAACGTATAACACCGAAACTTGGGATACGATTTGAATACTGCGCTATCCGCAGGGCTTATGAGGCGCTAAGGCAGACTAAAAGTCGCGTCTGTCCTCTATGTATTTACACGCGGTGATTTGACCAAGAAGCTGAGCCGATCAATGTCAGAAGAAAAGAGCAAGCAACTAAACTGGGCTTAGGGCCTCCTCCTTTCTTCCTCTCCTTGTACAGTCCACCTCACATTCTGACCGCCCCGGTTTCACGCACCTGTCCCCACGCTCATCGAGGAGATATCCTTTACACTACAGGATGTCACTTCTCTATAACTTCCTTCTGGCTATTTCTCACGGGATGGTGACCTCTCGGCACTTGACGGTCTTGATTCTGAACGATTCGATTCGCCTTCTCCCACACGTTTCGGGTACACACACACTAAAAAATCCTTCCTCCCTTCGCTCCGCAATTGTAAACGGTTCCTAAGCTCATGGAGGAAATCAAATTTTGAAACAATTTATCACCATCCAGAATCTTATAGCATTCTTACAGCTTCGTAATGATTTTCTCCTTACAAGTTCATTCGTAAGAAAATAACAATTAGGTAGTCGCAAGTCAATTGGTGACATTTAACCTACAGTGAATAGTGAATAAAAGAAAAGTGCCAGCAAAGTGTTTATGACGGTCCTGTATATTTAGGGGCTTTGAATATCTTGTTACCTACTAAATTCGTGTATGGCTTCACCGTGCAACTGACGAAAAAACATGCAATTTGGGCTAAGGCCAGCCTTGCTGATCTGTTCTGGTTCAGCACAGTCTCGTGCCCCGAATTTCTACAGATGAAGCCGTATGCGGATTGCGTTGACTAATATATTTTCAAATTTAGCTCCTCAAAAAACGTAATAATGAATCCATCATAAAACCGAGCGTCACACATTTCCATTCCCAAATTTTAAATATGACTGAAGAACCTCATTAAACCGATGAATTACTCGTCCAGCCGATCGGTTTATAGTTTCATCAGGGTTTTCCCAATGGTTAAAAAAAAGAAAAACAGGGTGAATTCAATTACTGAAAATGAGTGGATTAATGCTTCCGACATCAGCAGTTCATCCCAATATGATCCATAAAATAGTTTTTTCAAGTTTTTCGGACTGAGTCCCAAGTTTAGATATTTAACTCTTACACGAATGTTGATTTGTATTGAAGCTACACAGTAAAGAATAAACATCAGGAAGTTGAAAAAAAAAAAAAAAAAAAAAAAAAAAAAAAAAACTTGTTACCATGAATGGCACAATACTTGTTTTTCCATCTGCTGGGATCTTTTTGTGCTTTATAATGTCTATTTGGTGCTAAACGATGACTGTAAAATTTAGGATGAAAAATGAACCGGTGGTTTGGCTCATTTGCATCACCGTCAAATTTGACTCCCACTGCTCTCACAAAATGCAAGAAACTCCTAGGCATTCGGATGTCAACCTTCTCAAGGCATTTGTCATCCCCTGCTTATTCAGAGGGAACGCGTTTGGTTTGTATGAGAGAAATTTATATCGCTGAGGTTAGAAAATTGTTCTTATTCATTGGGTTGGCTCAGGAACGCAGGCGCTCGCCTTTTGAATCGCGGGTGATGAAAAAGGGTCCCCTTATTGAGGAAGGCGACAATATTAATGATGGTCTACTTCATAATAGCGCCAACAAACATGGTAAAGCTTCCCACTCAGATGGGTGTAACAATATAAATTACATTCATAAATCGACACGAAGCTGCACGGCGATCACATTTGATGACGTTGTGTTGAAATAGTCCTCTCAGAATATTCTCTCCATTAACCCCTCGAGTGGCTCTGAGTAGTAGTTTTAACAGTGTCGAGCTGGTTGCTGTAAAAATTATATGGTTTGAGATTCCTACAAAAGAAAGTTGAAGATTTACGGGTTTCAACGTATTTTCAAGGGCAGTTGACCGAGCTATTCTGATTGGTATGCTGTAGAAATGAAAACCATTTAGAAAACTTTATTTGTCTGAATGAGATCATTTCGTCACATAACAATTTTACGATCATTCGCGAATCGATCATTGCGGTAAGAATGTGCCGAGTTGTGTGTCTTACCTCACATCGAAACATTAACAACGTGGTCTTTCGTCTTCACTTCTCGAAAGTTATGTTAGCCTTCACTCACAAAAGATAATTATGTACACATAAAGGGAAATGCTAATTGTGTCATCAGCTTTCGCCTTCATAGTGAACGCAACCAGGAAAACATAAGTACCGACGACTAATAATAGCGACGATGTAACAGTTTCATTCCAAGCTAATAGGGGTTTCTGCTGTTTTCGATTTTAATGATAATGTGACCAAACTACGACCCTCTCGTATTTGGAAGCAGAGAGTCAAATAAGCGAAATACGACCCTCTGGTAGCATAACTCAATATTCAGTATCAGAGGATATTCAACAGCACAATGAACTCCTTCCGTTATGTAAATTTATTTTCAAGTGTACATTGCCCGGGTATGCTCAATGGTATGAGTTCAACTGCTGAAGACTTCTATGATAGTGTTACTTTATGAATTTTATTTTGTGAATATGCGATGAAGTAGTTGCCCAGATGGCGAGGAAAAATAAATGTTATGGAGACGGATGCTACAACTTGATTTTTCGTCTAATCAATCCTCATGCTCTTTTCATGGTCCTCAGACGCAGATAAAAGAAGGCCTGACACCAGAATATTACGAGTCTCCAGCAGCTCATATCGATGTAGAATTCTTGAGAATAACATATCATACTCTCCAATCCTAACGTATCGTCCCTGTTAGTAATCGTTCCGCAGACAAGAATCCCCACTTTACCTACTGAATAATAAATATCATAACTCCGAATTGACAGAAAGAGATTAAGTTTATTTTATGATAATACCTCTTCAGGCAGTATGCTGATACAACACTACACAGGACCCATTACTACTGCTTTACTGATTAAATTGTTTGTCGTTTTCCATGTTTTTGGAATTATTCGTCAGTGAAATAATGGGCCTCAAAAATTCCCCAAGCTCAAATGAAATGAATCGAGAACTTTTAAACCCGGAAGAAAACACAATTGTAGGACCCCTAATGCAGGTCATTTAACAGAAAATTACAGATTAGCTGGAAAAACAATTATTCATCATTCATTGCTACTGTCATTATTTGAAATCTAAAAAAAAAATAAAAATAAAAGAGATAAATCCATCTTAAATGATCTAAAATAGTACGCGGTTGACTATACCGCTCGGAGATGTAATTCGCAATCAAGTTTCGTTAGGTCAAAAAAGAAAAAAAAAGTAGGATTGGGCCAAACCTGTGGCGCAATCGTTTCTCAGCTTTAATTAGCCCGTTGAATGGGGGCGGGTTAGAATGATTAGCGGAATATTTGCGGCTGCACACTAAACCACATTCGTTAACTGTTTTCGTGGCATGAAAATGGTATATTGATTTGAGAGGACTCTATTTAATCTCATTATTTATGCGGGTGTTTACGCAATTAATATACAAAAAACTTACAACGTTCAATCAGTTTTTGAGCCGCGAACAAGTTCAGGGAGACGTTACACGACTTAGAGGTTATCTCAGTACACTTTAAACACTTCTAGGCTTAAAATATACTCCACTTTAAGTAGGCAAAGTTCTGTGATTGATTGAATAATCGAAATAAATAAGGTATTCTGCTTAAAAACATAGATTTTTGGGTGATTTTATCATCGTAGGTGTAAAACGGCATCAGCTCCCAATGTCCAAATGTACGAGTATTATTTAACCGAAGTGCCTCTTCCGTCTTTCGGTGCCTAGTAACCGTCTGTTTTTGTCCATTCTCACGAGTCAACAACTGAAAATGTTCACATATACGTTGAGTTTTAAGGGGTAGTCTCACTGAGACGAAAACTTTACTGAGTAGTTTTGGCTATTGACCCTCAGCAGCCCATGACTGGAAAATTTGAAACATTGAAGTGGCCCTATTTTTCTAAAAAACCCCTCATTTGGCTCGAGAGGCTTCATGAGAGCCGAAATTATTTTTGGTCATCCCGTAAAAAATGAGCTAAACTCGTTCAAAAACTTCAAGTTCTCGTGCTTATTGAGCCTTGGCAAATTGCTAACTTTTGAAAAACTACGTAAAAAGTGACGTCACTGTCCCTCAGTTTATTTCCTTCTGTAATGTAGACACACACCAACCACACTCATCATTATTGATGCAAAGAAACATGACGCTACACTCTGTCGGGGTCCTTGAAAAGCCTAGTTGTGTTGAATTATCCTCATTTTTGGATCATAACAGTATATTTCCATCACCATTATGTGTAATTTTCCCCGTCAGAATAAACAAATGTGCTTTCTTGGGTATGATTTTCGTGAGATTTTATTATCCGTCAATTTTCTTTGGTACATTCACGCGAATCGGTTGGTCGGCGGAGGGGCGGAGGCGACTGCGTTCACCCGCGATCGCCGTCAGTTGAATGATCCGCCGCCCGCTGATTTCGACGAAAAAAAAAATTCCACCCCCTTTTCAACACCCCTTCCAGTTATGGCGGGTGGAAAAAAGCCGAAGGGGGTGAATTAATGCCGGGACGACGGGAGGGGGAAGGGGGGCGGACGGGACGAGGGGTGGGGGCAGGGCAAGCGCGTTGACATCAAGTCCCGCCCCCAAAGCAACCGAAAACCACCGAAAGGAATCGAGTCCTACCGAACGTGAACCCTCACTCTTCGGGTAACAGCTCGAGAAACCGCCTTCCCGTCATTCGTACTTGGGACTTCGTTCGGTGACTGACGACCCGATCTCAACGCGGGCTCCCTTCCTATGGGATAATAAGACTTCATTTTGTAATTATCGTTTATAATTTGTTTTGTGTTTTTCAATAATTTCGCGCTATTCCGATACGAACGTTCATCAACCAGCGACTTTTCGTTTCGTCATCGTCAATTCTTCATCCACCGCTTGACAACCCGGTATATGACGAATTCCCGTCAAACCAAAGAAAGAAAGACCGACGTTCGACCAAATTTTGTCTTGTGACCATATTGTGCGCCCGGAAGTGAAACGAATCGCTTTCAAATGTGTTTGGCGGTGTAGAACCTGCGAAAAGATGTCCCGGAGGAAACAAGCCCGCCCGATCCGAGTTCTCGAGGAAGGAGGAATCCCCGCGCCGCCTCAATCAAACGGTGAGTGAATCAAAATTTCATAAATAATTTTATCTTGTTTTGACATTGTCACATCTAGTAATGTATTGGAGAGCGATCCCTGTAATCCAGAAACAAAAGCGTAAAACTGTAGGACCACTAGGCGCCTATTTCGGCCGGCAGCCGTAGGAAACAGTGAACTCCTCGCGTTTATTCCTCATCCATGCATTCGGGTGATTCGGATTCATTTTATCTCTTAAACACAGATGATGGGTTGAAGGAGCCCTTGAATTGGTTGAAGCATTGATTTGGGAGACTGTAGGATGGCAACCTCTGGAGTGAAGTAAAGAAAATAATTTAATTTTTACATGTTCCCTCACTTGTAGTACCAGGATTCAAATTCGTGAAAAAATTAACACAAATTTATCATGTAAATGATTAGCGGAAACTACTTACTCGTGCATCAGTTCACAATCAAAATTGAAAAACAATGAGACCATATTCTAGGCCAGAGAGAACGTTGAAGGCATAGTAAATATTCCTATTAGAGGAAAAATGCTTGGCCTGATGAGTTTCGTTCGGCAGCTGCCGAATCATTTTTTAAACAAAACTAGATTCCATAAGCCTACGATTATACTCACACCATTTGATTCAGTAATGGAATAATCAAGATCCATAAATGTCAATATTATAATATTATCTTTTTAAAATGTACGTAAACCAAGTCAAGCATTTTCATGTTGTGCACTCATTCGCAGAATAGACCGGTAACCGCTTCCTCAGAACGGTTTCTCGTATTTTCGGCGGAAACATTTATTTTTTGCGACTTAGAATTGGCGATACTAGTGTAATAGAAACATTTTTTAATTTACAGCTTATCAAAAAGCCTATGCTAGATTTATGTAAATATTAGATGTATTGCTTGCTCCAGGTGGAACTCGTGTGAAAAGTATAATGACAAGTCCAATCTTTATTTCAGTTCTCTTTCAAATTTTAGATTAACAGTGCATGCCAACTCCGAATTATTGTAGTTTGGTATTTTATTCAAAATTGGTAATGGAGTGAAAATGGAATAAATATTTGTTGACGTAAAGTATACATTAATCTGCGGAATTTAAATGTCAGAAATTTAATTATTCGTGTTACGCACCAATATTCTGATAATTATCACAGCCAGAATATTCTTGCAAAAACTATGATCCGGACTTAATGGTTTTTTTTTCTTTCTCATTCTATAAGGTCTACAGAAATTTAAGATTAATCAAATTCTTCTCCTTATGTGTACTTGTGGCTAAACAATTTTTGATGCAAATTTTGGGTGTTCCTAACAAAAATTATTTAATCGTGCGCTCCTAATTTGACAAATTAATAATTGTGATGGTAAAGAGAGTGGTTTGCACTTATTCATAATGGTGGGATAAAACGCCTAAAAATTTAAAACTCGGCTCTTCACATGTGAACTGAACAATTTAACTTGCACAGATATCGCTGTTATCGCTATCTTTGTTTCCGAAACTCGTCAAAAATTCATTATTACTTCGGTTTTGAGAAAAAGAAACACACAGCCTTGAACAAACTCGTTATTTGAGGGCTCTCGAAATTTATTTCAAACCCTATGTATCTTTTTAGGTTTTTTATCTAACGAGGTTGAGAAAAAACGAAAATACTATCGCCGCCATAATCGTGGATTTACTGAAACGAAAAATTATTTTCGAGGGAACGGCGGTTAAGTTCTTCTTTTTCACTGTTCATTTGCGCTGGTTTTATCGTCTGGCTGACGCTATCTCACGACTAATTTCAATATTTTTTGACCCGTGTGTTCCACGTTATCTACTCAAGTTCAAGGTTGTATTACGGAATCGAAATAGCGCGCGGTCCAATTTTGATAAAGTTGATATTGATATTCTGGTTGTGACGGTCGGGTTCTTTGTCACCGGGCGGAGAAAGGCTTTGAGCTTACTTCGTGTTTTAGAGATATTTAGATAAATTCGTATTGCGAATTATAGTTATATATATAATAGCATCCAGAGCCTATCTCAGGGCATTGAGATGCAAAGTATTTTAGGCATAAGTATAGTGGAATCTAGAGCGTAACTAGGAGCACCTTTGGGGTATTTATTATCATCCATGGCAAATACGAAGTGAGAACTGATGGATGGAGCTGATGGCGTTTTTATAACTAAATAGCTTGAATTTGTATAAAATGCAAAAAAAATTACCCTGAACGAGAAAGAAATGTATTCCTTGATGATGTCACAATTCACGTTATTCAATTTTTATGAAAATGATGGTTTCAGCTGAACTTTTCCCGGGCTAAATATTATTACTCTTGTAAATACGATTGTTCGACTACTTCTTTTTCCCCATAATCTTTCATCTAAGCAGCAGTTATTATTTTGTCTAGTTTTTTCCTTTTCTTTATGCAACATGTCCATGAGTTGCGTTGTGTTCTCAGACTCTTCTCCAAACAGAGAACTCACTCTACTTCATTTCAGAGCATTGTCTAGACGGGAAAAATTCAATATATCAAAAATTCCACGTTCACATTCCGATTCAGTATCATAATCCGTCCTCGGCACAGCCAAATTTGTTTAAATAATTATTTAATTATACGTATCGATTTGCCACTGCAAAAGGAAGACTAGATGGCTGTTTAGCTGACGTTGCGTTAGTATTATTTTCTTTATTTATCATTATTTCGGTTAGGGAATTATAAATGTGCTTCTTCTTCGCTCATTCAATGGTATCGCTTCAATTCCGTCCGTGCATTCATTTCAATGACTGCATTTCGTTCGATATGATATCTCCCGGCGTGAAAAAGTTGACAAGAGTGTGTCCTCCTATTTTATGATTGTCCACGTTTGAAGACAGTCAGTTTTCCCTATCGCTCATTCGGTTTACAAGTTATGACTTCTTATCTACGCTACCAACTACCTACCTGGTCATGTGTCACAACTGCAGTTTTTATCGTATATCCGCCTAAGAAAAACATTGAAACTTAATAAAAACAGGCCAAGATTAGCCGAAATTGGTCAACAGCTATACTTAATAAGTAAGGAAAAGAAATGAATATTTCGATGACACTTTCCTCAATTAAAACTCTAATATGATTCTTTAAGCTTATTAGAGTTGAAGGCGTTCCCTTTAATAAGTCAAAAAAATGTAACCTCATTACGAATTATAATTATTGTCTTTGCATTTTATATTGTTATCAAATAGGCTCATTAACGATAAGGAAAACGATGCCTCATTTGATATGTTCGGTATAGTTTTGGCTAAGCAATAATGCTATCTAAGGAGAAAAATTCAAAATTGCGAACCAAAACGCCGAAACGCTCAAATTCGCTCATAAAAGCATGCCAAGATTTTTTTTTAAAAAAAAGCACGCGAGGAAGGGAGTGATTTAAAAATATTAAATAAGCGACACTGGGTTGGTGGGGGAAAAGCCTAACAATCCCGTGCTACAG
>JADDOF010000138.1:0-26116 GCA_019603395.1 Cyrtorhinus lividipennis | reverse complement strand
GGTAGGGGTCAAAATGTGTTTTTTGAAAAATGGATTTTCGAGGTTTTGGGCTCTAGGCGTGTGGGGTATAGTTTTCCACTAAAGTTTGGACGCTGAATCCATAAAATGGGTCCAGAACGATTGGCACCCACTGGAAGAAGTTATGGGTCAAATTGGGTATATATAACCCATTTTGAATATGTGTTTTTCGGGATTTCTGCTACCTAGGCGTGTGGGTATAGTTTTTCCACTAAAGTTTGGACGCTGAATCCAATAAAATGGGTCCCAGAACGATTGGCACTCACGGAAGGAGTTATGGGTCAAATTGGGTATTTTATTACCCATTTTGTATAGTGTTTTCGGGATTTCTGGTGCCTAGGCGTGTGGGGTATCATTTTCCACTAAATTTTGGACGCTGAATCCAATAAAATGGGTCCCAGAACGATTGGCACTCACTGGAAGGAGTTATGGGTCAAATTGGTTATTTATTACCCATTTTGTATATGTGTTTTCGTGATTTCTGGTGCCTAGGCGTGTGGGGTATCATATTCCACTAAATTTTGGACCCTGAATGAATTGGAATGGGCCTGGGACCCACCACACCCACTGTTTCCCCCATTCGAGGAATGACCAACCCGTGTGTAAGAATTTGCAGATTTTTTAATATGTATACAGGATTATGAATAAACGTTTAGTTGATAGAATGGAGTAACTGGGGTCGATCGATAACTCTACACAGGTCTCGGTAGGTTATCCTTTGAATTATAATAACCTATCTAATCATGCTAGAGGTCTAACTTTCCGATTAGCCCCAACACGTATCAAGATGTCTTGATCAAAAGGCTACAAATTCCCCCACAATAATATAATAATTGAAAATGACACCCTACATGCCAAGATACCTAAAAATCTCGAAAACCCACATTCAAAATAGTTAGGTAGGCACCCATTTCGACGCATGCCCACCTTTTCGAATGGATTCAGCGTCCAAAACTTAGCGAAAGTTTTCCAAATCCTATTGCAAAACTCTACATGCCCAATTCCCCAAAAATCGAGTTTCGAAATACACATTTCTACTCATAGCCTTCCCCAATTTCGGCCGATTAACTATGAAGTCTCAAATACCATCTAAATCCACAAAGAGCTCTCTGACTAAAATTTCAGGTTTGTTGGAATTTGTCCACTACCAATAACTACTAGGGTAGAGGGTGGTTGCACATTTCGGTTTTGGTTGGTTATTTCTTGAATAATCATCACACGTAATCATGCTCTTAAATTTAATAGTATTTCGTGATGATGTCACGATGACCGTTTCTAGATCACAATACCAAAATGTCCGACTGCCGTACGCCATCTGCTGTCCACGCCGTTGCTAATAATGAAACATTTTCTGCTGAGTTGCTTCTCGCACGAATGTGATGGATTAATTAGGATATCGACAAATTTAATTTTAATGGATAATAAGAACTTGATAAAGAACGATTCCATTTTGGAAGGCTTGTGACCAGCGAGTGAGTAAATCCATGGAATGCTGCGGATGGGCACCAGGCTGTTGGAGGAAAGAGCCCGCGACCCGATGTACCTTGGGCGACCTTAACTGCATGATGGGGAGGGGAGGGGGTTAGATGTTCTCCACTTGACCGAATGATGGCGTGTTAAAGTCAAAAGGCAATATGACGATAACACTCCCACTGGTATTGCATCCCCTTCCTCCAAGGTCGTGTACGGTAAGTGCACCAGCCATTGGACTCGACCCAGCACGGGACACTTTGGCAGTGTTCTTCCAATAATGGTATATCAACAAGGATAATGACCCTCACTGATTTTCCAGTGTTACAGGTCCGTTAGGAGACCATGTCAAGCCATGGAGGAAAAATCTGCAAATTCTTACACACGGGTTGGTTATTCCTCGAATGGGGGAAACAGTGGGTGTGGCGGGTCCCAGAAATCCTGACACATACAAAATGGGTGGATACACCCATTTTGACCCATAACTTCTTCCGGTGGGTACCAATCGTTCTGGGACCCGCTTCATTGGATTCAGCGCCCAAAATTTAGTGGAAAATGATACCCTACTCGCCTAGATCGCCCAAAATCTCGAAAATCCCATTTTTCAAAAAACACATTTTGACCCCTACCCCACCCAAATTTGGTCCAATTGGGCTGAAAAGTTTCGAGGACCCGTCTCGGCCGGGAACAGACCCCTGACCCAAATTTCAGATTTTTAGAAAATTTTCTACTACCAAAAATTGTTGGTGTAATCAAGCGTATGGAATACCTATTCGAGTTTTGACAACATTCAATGGAAAATTTGGATTTCACAAGAAGTGGATTGAATAAGCTGTAAATCAAAAGCAGAATTTCTTCGAATAGTCGAGCGGCGGAAGGGCGTAAATCACACAAGATCCTCTCCAAACAGTCTACAACGCTGGGCGACATCCTGTCCCGGTTAGCCCCTTGTAAATTAGGTGGGAGGTTGAACACTTCTCCACCCGAGCTCTCCAAAAGCGAAGTGAGTTGACAGCGACTTAAATACAGCGGTCTTTCGAAGATAAGGCATTAGGACATGTGAAACAAAACTGGCATTGGACTAACGCTTCCAAAACTTTCCCACAGTTTGGCATCGCTCAGCCCTAAATATTGTTCAGACGGTCCTCTTTTGGTTGGTTATTCCTCGAATAATCAACCTATGTTTTCATGATAATGGTCAACCTCTCCGATTTGGCTCAAAATTTTTTTCTGGACGTTTCATGATGTCCTGATCAAAAAAGGTCAATGTCCGTCCGCCGTACGCCGTACGCCGTCCATGTTCCGCGCCGTTTTTGGTAGTAGAAAATTTTCAAAAATCTGAAATTTGGGTCGGGGTCTGTTCCCTGCCGAGAGGGTCCTCGAAACTTTTCAGCCCGATCGGACCAAATTTGGGGGGGGGGGGGTAGGGGTCAAAATGTGTTTTTTTGAAAATGGATTTTCAAGATTTTGGGCGATCTAGGCGAGTAGGGTGTCATTTTTCACTAAATTTTGGACGCTGAATCCAATGAAACGGGTCCCAGAACGATTGGCACCCACTGGAGAAGTTGATGGAATATCTTATACATTCCATGTAACATACGAACTACATATTGCTCTCCTTAGACTGTTAGTGGTCGTGAGGGTTTGCAGCTCTGTTCATTTAAGTCTCAAGTCACTCCTTCTTCTAGAGTTGTAAGAAAGTGAGTACAAAATATATTGTTCAAATTGTGATCCGCGAGTTATAATTCCCATTTTCTCACCAAGAAAGTTCAAGAGAAAAGTAATGGGTCAAATTGGGTATTTGTTACACATTTCGATATTTTTTTCGGGATTCTGCTACCTAGGCGCGTGGGGTATAGTTTTTCCACAAAATTTTGTACACTGAATCCAATTAAATGGGTCCCAAACGATCGGCACCCACTGGTAGAAGTAATGGGTCAAATTGGGTATTTGTTACACATTTCGAATATGTTTTTTTCGGGATTTCTGCTACCTAGGCGCGGGGGTATTAGTTTTCCACTAAATTTTGGACGCTGAATTCAATGATGTGTGTCCCGTAACGATTGGCAACCACCGGAAGAAGTTATGGATCAAAATGGGTATGTATCCACCCATTTTGTATGTGTCAGGATTTCTGGTGCCTAGACGTGTGGGGTATCATATTCCACTAAATTTTGAACCCTGAATCGATTGGAATAGGTCTGGGACCCGCCACACCCACTGTTTCCCCCATTCGAGGAATAACCAACCCGTGTGTAAGAATTTGCAGATTTTTTTCAGATTAAACACGAGAGTCACAAATTTACTTCCTCAACCCCATAGTTTATACTAGGCAGCAACATTTCAGAAAACCATTATGGAATAATTTGCAGCGTTTTTCTTCATCGTTGGTTTGTTATCCTAATACTAATAATACTCCTGTGGATGCTGTTACCGAACTCTCCCAAATCCTCCTCCATGTGTGGAAAATGTCCATCACTTATTACTTGGATTGGTGACCGCATGTGGAATCGGGTTTCTGTGTGATTAATTAAAGCGTGTGTATTTCGAAGAATGGATTTTCGGCGATCTAGGCATATGGGGTATTATTTTCAACTAATTTGTGGACGCTGAATCGAATGGAATGGTCCTAGGGATAACCAACCCCTGTGAATGAATTCGCAGCGTTTCTTCCTGTTACGTTACAATCCGGAATCGATCCCGATTATGATTTATCGTTTGGAACAGCTCTCCGATCTCAGGCTAATCCTCCTCTCCATGGATTCGATCCTGAAAGGATCTCCCCGCTCATACTATTCACTTTACCTCACCACTGCTTAGGAGCTTCCTTCTTCCCCCTGCAAGTAAGCAACTGGGAGACTGCAAGGTCTAACAAATTGGAATAAGCTTCTCATTAACCTCAATATAAAAGGTTGTTATAAAACATCGTTAATAAAATTCGTGACATCTCTAATCAAAATCAGATAGGAATTTCTCATGAATTTCTGTGTGTCTACTTGCAAGTATGAAGTACATCCTAATTTTGTATCTTCCCACTATCGCCATGTGTGGGTTCAAAACGAGTGAGTATTCCTGGAACCCATATCCTGATATTAAAAATTTGTTTACCCCTAACCTGCACTATGGAGAATAGGTGGTAGGCGAAACTAATCGATTTTAATTGGCTCCACTTAATCTACGCTTGGTCTGTTTCAGTGATTTTTTTGGTTGGTTATTCCTTGAATAATCAACCTATGTTTTCAAGCAAATGGTCAACCTCTCCGATTCGGCTCAAAATTTTTTTTTTCTGGACGTTTCATGGTGTCTAGATCAGAAAAGGTCAATGTCCGTCCGCCGTACGCCGTCCATTGTCCGCGCCATTTTCGGTAGTAGACAATTTTCTAAAGTCAGAAATTTGAGTCAGGGGTCTGTTCCCGGCCTAGGACGGTCCTCGAAACTTTTCAGCCCGATCGGACAAAATTTTGGGGGTAGGGTCAAAGTGTTTTTTGAAAATGGATTTTTCGAGATTTTGGGCGATCTAGGCGAGTAGGTATTGTTTCCACTTTTGGACGCTGAATCCAATGAAACGGGTCCAGAACGATTGGAACCCACTGGAGGAGAGTAATGGGTGCAATAAGGGTATTTATTACCCATTTTGAATATGTGTTTTCGGGATTTCTGCTACCTAGGTCTTGGGGTATAGTTTTCCACTAATTTTGGACGCTGAATCAATAAATGGGTCCCACAAACAATTGGCACCCACTAGAAGAGTTATGGGTCAAATGGGGTGTTTATTACCTTTTGAATATGTGTTTTCGGAATTTCTGCTACCTATGGCGTGTAGGGTATAGTATTCCACTAATTTGGCGCTTGAATCAATTAATGGTTCCAGAACGATCGGCACCCCACTGGAAGAAGTTATGGGTCAAATTGTGTATTATTACCCATTTTGATATGTGTTTTTGGGATTTCTGCTACCTAACCCCCCCCCCCCCCCAAATTTGGTCCGATCGGGCTGAAAAGTGTCGAGGACCCGTCTCGGTTGGGAACAGACCCCTGACCCAAATTTCAGATTTTTAGAAAATTTTCTACTACCAAAAACGGAGCGGACGATGGACGGCGTAAGGCGTACGGACATCGACCTTTTTGGTTGGTTATTTGATCAGGACATCATGAAACGTCCAGAAAAAAATTTTGAGCCGAATCGGAGAGGTTGACCATTATCACGAAAACATAGGTTGATTATTCAAGGAATAATCAACCAAAAACGCTGCAAATTCTTTCACAGGGGTTGGTTATTCCTCGAACCAGGCGCATGGAGACTCATTTCAATCGATTCAGCGTCCAAAAATTGGTAGAAAATGATACCCCACACGCCTAGGTACCAGAAATCTCGAAAACACACATTCAAAATGAGTAGACAGGTACCCATTTTGACCCATAACATTATCCAGAGGGTACCAATTGTTCCGAGACCCATTACATTGGATTTGGCGTCTAAAATTTAGTGGAAAATGACACCCTACACGCCTAGATCACCAAAAATGTTGAAAATCCGTTTTTCGAGATACACATTTTGACCTCTCCCCCCCCCCCCTCCCCGTCCCACTCCAAATTTGACTGAAAATTTTCGAGGAACAACTTGACCCGGAAACAGTCCCTGACCAAAATTTTTAGATTTTTAGAAATTTTTCTACTAGTCAGAGTGGACGGCGTACGGCGGACGGACTTTTGACTAATTTGATCTAGACACCTTGCAGCACCCAGAAAAAACTTTTGGGCCAAATCGGAGAGATTAACATTTTGAATGAAAACATAGGTTGATTATTCAAGGAATAACCAACCAAAAGCCCCTCTTTTCGAGTAGATCTCAATCCTACACAGTGGTAGTATTCACTCATTTGAGCTCTTGGTGACATTTCATTCGATATAATCCACGTTTGGATTTCCTCTATGTTACATTCACTCGCAGAAAGTTTAATTAGAGTCTTATTGACTGAATGAAATCCTTCAACAGCCATACATCTTACATACGTCTCCAAATTATGTCCCAAAACTGTTCAGGATTCTTCTGAGGGTCGAATTGGCGCATTTTTACGCAGTTTTATGGAGATGCGGTTGTGCCAAGATGCGGCTCGTAGCGGGAGACCTACCAAGGAAGGGAGTTTCAAATACTGTCACTAGATAGGAGGCGATGTGTTAGTACTGGATTTCCTAGCCTCGTATTTCCTTTCTACAATATCGCTTATCGGTCACTTACCGGAATAGTTTTTCTCAACCTGAGAGTTTCCATTTAAATTCCGGATCCTTTTATTTCAAATTGTTTTAGACATTGGTGCGATTGATTTCTCATATTTGGGATGACGTTGAGGCTGCATCACGGCGAATATATTGCGATCTTGACCCCATTGATGTTGATCGAGTTGATTGAGCATTGTATAGAAAATACATAAATATATCCTGATTATCAGAGAGTTCATCGAAACGATACTTTTACAGCTTATTTAATACATTTCCGTCTCATCGACGCACCCATGCGACAATATCTCTAAATATGTCCTCAAGAACACACTTTTTTATCGATGTCGAAATTTGACGATGTGTGTTATATTCGGAGGACGAAGTTTTCAAAATGTTCACCTTCTAATTACCTCAATTAAATTTACGCCGGTAACTCCAAGAAATTGGCGACTATCAAGACACGAATTGAATATCAACGTTCCTATACTTACATTAAGTATAGAAATTTTTGGATTTGATGTAGCGACTCGACGTGAATTGACACTCCCCACAGTAATTGTATTATGAGTGGTGAAAAATGTGGCAGCTGATTTTTGGAGAATCTTCAAATAAGTCTCCAGCGTACGCCATAGACTGTAGACTCAACTTATAGGTAATAACATCTGCTACGCTCGGACCCTTTTGAGCACATTGCATAGAGAAGGTTTCAAATGGATGTGATTGCCAATGAATATTATGTATGTATTGCCATGTATCAAATACTAGAGAACGAATATCTCATTTTAACTTCAGTTACGTGAAACTAATATTCAGACCACATTATTAAAAATTTGTGGTACCTAGTAGCACGAGCGTGGCACCATTCCTTCTCGTCATTCGTTCATTCGTCTCGAGTCTTTTGCTCTACTGTTTTTCTTTAGCTCTCGTCTTATCTCTGCCCTCGCTTGCAACCAATGCATACCAATGCATTCAACTTCAGTCCCACCGAATATATATTTATCCGATAGAGCATTCAGATTGGTATTGACGAGTCGACTGACGCAACAAGCAATCGAAATTGTACTTCCTCAGATTTCGACCAGTATGGGTGCTATGTCCACTTGAAATAAAGCTGGCAGCGCAGAACTCGCCAGCTGGGGTTGGCTTGTAATTATTGTAATTAAAAGAAATTTACAAACCGTTTCGCTGGAAGTTTAACCAACTATTTCACACCCATACAGCAATTTTTTTTTTTTTTAATATATGGTAGGTTTTTATTGTGGGTTTTCATTTCAAGGTGTTATATCAGGCTGATACTCGGCCACCATCGACGACTATAAGTATTGCTATTCAACCATCTTACTGCAAACGCTTATGCAAAACACGGATTGGTTATTCCTCGAACAAGGCGCATGGAGACTAATTTGAACCTCGGACCAAGCGCATGGAGATTCATTTCTTCAACATGGGGAAAATGGGGAAAATAGTGGGTGTGGCGGGTCCCGGACCCATTCCAGTCGATTCAGGGTCCAAAATTTAGTGGAAAATGATACCCCACACACCTAGGTACCAGAAATCCCGAAAACACATATTCAAAATGGGTAATAAATATCCAATTTGACCCATATCTTCTTCCAGTGGGTGCCAATTGTTCTGGGACCCACTTCATTGGATTCAGCGTCCAAAATTTAGTGGAAAATGATACCCCACTCCCAGATACCAGAAATCCCGAAAACACATATTCAATCCTCGAACCAAGCGCATGGTGACTAATTTAAACCTTGGACCGAGGGAAACAGTGGGTGTGGCGGGTCCCGAACCAATTCCAATTGATTCAGGGTCCAATTTAGCGGAAAATGATACCCCACACGCCTAGGTACCAGAGATCTTGAAATGGAAATTCAACGAATCAAATAGGAAAAGCGTACACGATATTGCATTGAATGAGTGTTCAGATAGCCTGCCCATTCAACTTTGCGCTAAGTGACAATTTCCAATAAGTGTATTTTGGCAAAAAAAAAAAAAAAAAAAAAAAAAAAACCGGAATTGGACTTACTCAGGTATTTATTCGCCACCAACCCCCATATTATACGATGTTGATCCGTATTCCGTATATTTCGTTGCTCGTAACACCGGACTGATGGAATTCCGTATCCCTCAAATCTTTCCCCATGCAGGCACAATATGTTCATACCCTATTCGATGAAGAAGATAACAACATCCCATCAGCCAAGTTGAGGCTCGCGACGTAGTGTAATGTGGGGGTAGATTTCCTGTTTTTTCCCCCATTTATGTGCTAACTCCTTACGAATTCATTATCAAGTTGTAACGCCTCCACCTTCAATTGCTGGGTAGGAAAATCCGGGCTAGCTTCGATACTAGTGTTCAATGAAATGTAAATGAGTTCAATACACGAGTTGAGTTCGGCTAAAAGGGATTGGTTTCCGTCCTGGGACTTACGAAAGAATCTGAATCGACTTTAGAGTTTAAACCACCGATCCCTTACTCCATTGGTTCCAGGGGTTCTACAGAGTGTACTTGCTTTGCTCGTTTAAAGTAAGCCCCCAAACGTCGAGATTGATAACTCATATCTAGAAGAGAGAAAAAAAAAAAAAAAAAAAAAAAAAAAAAAAAAAAAAAAAAATAGAAAAGAAAATGGGCTGGAAACAACATCTATGTGGGTGAGTCTTGACTTGAAATTAGTCCGATCGGGCTGAAAAGTTTTGAGGACCAACTAGAGCCGGAGAATAGTAGATATGTGACCAAAATATCAGATTTTTATAAAAATGCCTACTGCCAAAAACCCTCGGGACGGCGGACGGCGCCCGCTTGATGTGGGTAAGGGTGCATATGAGTCCTACATATCTGCTTTGAAAGATGATTTCCGATATTTCGGAATCCTTGGCGTATGGGGTATCATTATCTACTGAATACAGGACGCTGAATTGGTCGGAATGAGTCTGGGACACTCCACACCCACTATTTCTCCCCTATTTTCCTCTTATTCCTCCTCCAAGGAACAACACCCCCTTGTGAAAGAATTTACAATATTTTTCAAAATTTGAGCCAAAAAGTGAGCAGGAGGGAACTTGGTCAAAATGAAAGGCTTTCCAAGCTCCCTGGTAGTTTTAGAATTGGTTGAGGATCTGTTTGTTGAGATTTTGGAATAGTGGGCGTGTGGTGCATCATTTACTACTAAATTTTGGATGCTGAATTGATCAGAATGAGTCAGGGACATTCCACACCCACTGTTTCTCCCCTATTTTCCTGTTACTCATGCTTTTAAGGAACAACATCCCCTTGTGAAAGAATTTAAAACGTTTTTTGAAAGAATTTTAGCCAAAAAAGTGAAACAAGGTGAACTTGGTCAAAATAAAAGGATTTCCAAGCTCCCTGGTAGTTTCACAATTGGTTGTGGATTGAAATGGGCGATAAAAACTCCTCTGTTCAACTTTCAATGCAAGTCTATCCTAGATACCTGTTTGAAAAAGACAAAATAAAATACTATCTTTCTAAGGGAGGCAACCCCCCTCAATCAACAGCCAGAACTGAGGCACACATTCACTTCATTGAACCACCTTGGGCACTGAACTAGTATGATTATAGAACCTGTATTCTCATAGTTTGTACCCAACACACTAAAATTTGCCAGTTGCAAAAGAAGAAAAATTAGGGAAAACCATATTAGTATTTTGAGTTAAGACACAACTGCAGCAATGGACAAAAAGAAAAAGACTGAACTGAAATCTGGAAGATTCCATGGGCCTATACCCTCCGTTTGGGTTATAGGAGGGGAAGTTTTGCTTAGCAATGGCATCAGTTCTCAGAAGGACTCACATTTTTAGGAGAGGCACTAGGAGCTCCAGTAATCCTAGTAATCCATTTCCTCCTTGGAACATTGCTGTTGTCCAGACTCTTCTGTCACCTTTTGTTAACCATGGACTGGGAGATTTAAAAATCGTATAATGATCAAAAATCACCTTAGATCAGGTTTTGGCATTTTAGCCTAGGATTGTGGCCTAATTTAGTTCAATTTTCATTGGTACCTATTACACAAATACAAATTGTCATAGTCATATATATTTATAGATTGAGTGATGCTGATGAAAGTGCCTGAATTGATATTGATATAATCGAAACAGTAAAAAATAACTATAACTGCTATTCATTTGATAACCCTAATCGTTGAGTAATACTAGGCCAAATTTATCAACGGACTACTTATTTGAAATTCTCTTTTGTGTATTTAATAAGGAAACGGAAATGTACGATGTATACGAGTTGGAGCAGGCGTTTCCATTCCGGCGATTGACACAGCTTTTGAAAGTTCTTCTATGTGTTTGGGTGTGAGCTCTCGGTTGTGGTGCACTATCAGCCAAGTTTCTCCACTTTTAACCTTATCTCCGCGTTCCTTGAGGAGTACAACACCAACTGAAAGATCCAGCTTATCTGTCGGTATGAATCGATTGCCACCAAGGTACCTTACCACACGTGCGATCACGAATGCGTCGATGGTGAATACCCAACCTGCGGAGAATTAAGATGATAACATTATGATTAGACGATAAGTTTCGCGATGACTCATTTTCCCAACAGGAGCTAGTGCAGCTCATGTGGGGAAATTATTTTTTCACAATAATCTTCTACATTTTACGGAAATTTAAAGTAAACTTTAAATTGTAATTATTTGTGATATTTTTGTAACTAAATGGAAATAAAATATATTTTAAAAAAAATTATAAAAAATTAATTAATATGTTCGAATTAAAACGTAATCATTTGAAAGAAAAAAAAACTGCAAATCTTTTTACAATGTTGAGTATTCCTTGTAGAAAAATAATGGGGAAAACAGTGAATGTGGAGCGTCCCAGAACCATTCCAATCGGGTCAGCGTCCAACATTTAGTGGGAAATGATTACCCCTAATGCCTAGGTATCTGAAAATCTGGAAAGCCCACTTTCGAAATAGGTACTCATTTTGACGCTTAACCACCTCTTAATAGACTCAGCGTCCAAAATTTGGTGGAAAATAATACCCCACATGCCTTCTTTGCCCCCGAATTTTGTCTAGTCGGGCTGAAATGTCTCGAAGACCACCTTGTGCCGGAAATAGGCACCAGCCGCTAGAAATCCTTGCAATCATTTTCAGCGTACCAAATACGGCCATTCGCTTGTGATCGTTGGATGGTAGGATAAGTTACAGTTTAGCGGAATACTAAGAACTAATGACTTACCAGTTCCATATGCCACGATCGGCGTGTGCATGCTAGCTTGAGGAAGGTAACGGGTTGGATCCCCATAGCATATTGTTTTCGCCACTTCTGGATCCACGCCTTGTTTCTCCAACATCTCGTTGAATTTCTTCAACGCTGCGCCGTTTTTCAAGGTTTCCTTAATCATATGGCGCCCTTCCTTAGCGCTCGCCGCTTCGCCGCACATGAAGAGTAACTGTCCTCCTGGAGTATATCATGAACTTGTCAAACATGTTTCGATTCAGCTGAGGAGCCGCTGCAGTCTCATCTCGGCATTCAACAAACGATTCAAACGGCCATCTGAATAATCCCCTCTTTCAAATGCCCATTTTCAACCATACCCTGCCCCCGTTCGCGGCAATCAACAAGCCAAATCTTAATTAATCTATTTTCTGGTGATCTCCACTGAGTTCGCTCCTCGGTACATACTGACCATAGGCCTAAACTCACCAATCCTCCATACTAACAGCCACTTGATTTACTCAGTTACTCAGTTACTTCTCATCCAATAGCTTCACCACCATTCCCCATCCTCTTATGACTGAATATTACTTACCATAAAGAATGACCATATCATTCACTTCTCTAGGGCCTTCACCCTTCATAACTTTAACGCACTCTTCGATCTCTAGACTGTTTCCGACGGTGTGGCCAAGGGGGCACTCCATCTCAGTTATGAAAATAGTTAAATTTATGTCCAACATTTCCGCGTTTTCGTACTGTGAGTTAAAATTGAAGAATTGTGAATGTTATTATTATGAAATGGCCCATACATATAATATTAATTAGTAGAGAAATTGTTAATTACCACTCTCCAAGCAAATTTAGATGCTTCTTGCACATTTTTATGAGGAGTTACCTCGCCCATTTTCAGGTCAAGGACTAGATGCTTGACCCCAGCGGCTGCTTTTTTGCTCAGAATCGAGGCTGCAATCAATTTTGGTTTAAATTACTGCGACCACCGAAGTAGTATAGTCTCCTGTTCTTTCCCTGTTCAGGAGGACCGAATATGTGATTTTAAATTGAGGGAGCACCCACCAATAATTAGTTCGTCGACGTCAACCGTTGCAGTGACGTCCCTGATGCCATACAACGCTCGATCTCCCGGGCATATGGATTCATCAGCTGAAACTATGAAAGCTCCACATTCTTCGAGGATATTTGTCAGCTGTTCCATCGGTAGATTCACCTTGAAACCGGGGATGCTCTCTAGTTTGTCCAAAGTCCCTCCTGTCAGCGATAGACCTCTCCCTGATATCTGTAATATCATATGAAAAGGTCGTCCCAAATGCTGTACGATTACATAATAACTCATCAACCTTCATGTATATGAAACCGATCACCATAGGGACTTTGACGCCAAGGGACGCCAACGCTGGGGCGAGAGGAATAGATATTTTGTCGCCTACTCCACCCGTGCTGTGTTTGTCGCATACCGAGTACGTCTTGGGCCAATTGAAAACTTTACCTAGGAAAACAGGAAACAACAGTCAAATTTTGCATGCAGGACTGAAGGGAGCCTGCATTGAGTTGTTTTTGGTTTCCCATTCTGTAGCCTCATAGCGGTGTTTGGTTTTAGTTTAAGAAATGAAAAGTTTGCTTTGATCCAAAAATATCGTTTCATGTCCGTCATTCACCCTTCCTTGAAATAGCAACGCCATTCACAAAGCTGTTGCGGATTCAGCAATTGATAGTCTCCTAACAAATGGATTTCATGACGATATGTTTCATTCGGAATGAACCTATTCCGACATTATAAAACGCTGCAACTTCTTTCACAGGGGTTGGTGATTCCTCGGACCAGGCGCATGGAGACATTTCAATCGATTCAGCGTCCAAAGTTTAGTGGAAAATGATACCCTACACGCCTAGATATCAGAAATTTCGAGAACACACATTCGAAATGGGCAGATAGCCCTCCAATTGACCCATAACCTTATCCAGAGGGCGCCAATTGTTCCGGGACCCATTTCATTGGATTCAGCGTCCAAAATTTAGTGGGAAATAGTACCTCACACGCCTAGATCGCCAAAAATCTTGAAAATCCATTTTTTGAAACCCCTACCCCACCCAAATTTGCTCCGATCGAGCTTTCAGCTTCAGTTTCGATGGCCAACTAGAGCCGGGAACGGATCCCAAATTTCCGATTTTTAGCAAATTTTCGGACATTTCTTTGGTTATTCCTTGAATAATGAACCTATGTCCATGAGCAAATGTCCGTAGGCCGTCCACGCCGACATTGTTAGTAGAAAAATTTCTATAAATCTGAAATTTCGGTAAGGGACTCGCTTTTGGCTCTAGTTGGTCCTCGAAACATTTCAGCCCAATCGGACCAAATTAGGCTGCACCAAAATGTGTATTTCGAAAAATGGATTTTCGAGATTTTCAGCGATCTTGTCGAGTGGGGTATCATTTTCCACTAAATGTTGTATGCTCTGATGAGAGAGGTCTCGGAACTTTTGGCGCCCACCGGAAGAGGTTATGAACGCTGAATCGATTGAAATGAGTTTTATTAATGTTTCCCGATGTCTAGATCAAAATGCTGCAATGTCTTCCACAATGGTTGTTTATTCCTTGGACCAGGAGTATCGAGAAACTTGTGAGTGTGGAGTGTCCTGTACTCATTATAATACGCAAAAATTTCGAAAACCCACTTTTGAATTTGGAAGGCAGGTGCCAACTTGACCCATTCCCAACTCCAGTGGGATCCAATCTCAAAACGAAACTTTGGTCGTGGGCTTCTTACTGGTTCCAGTGGGTGTTTGACACTATTCAGCCCGACCGGCTTACATTTGGGGAGGTTATGGGTGCGATTTTGTTTTTTGAAACTCAATTTTTGGGCTTTTTGGGAACTAGGAGTATGGAGTATCATTTTTCGCTAAATGTTGGACGCCGAATCGATTGGGATGAGTCTGGGACGCTCCACACTCACTGTTTTTTCCCTAATCATACTCCATGGAATTTTTTTTTCTTTTTTAAAACCATTGTGGAATAATTTGTTTGCGGTTTTTGTAGTTGTGAAACTTTCATAGTTTGAAAGTTGGTTCGGAATACTCTCAAATTGCCTCGATCTCCATGATGTGAGATAAATCGATGTTCCATAAAGATCCTTTTCATGAGAGTTACATAATATACGAACCGGATTTCATCTGAGCTCTCGTTAGATAGGCTGTCTCTGAATCTAGCATTCCGTGGATTGCAATGGCCATCAGCATTGCACCTGTAATTTTTTAAAAATCATTTGAATTAGTCTCCGTGATAATCAGATATCAGTGTGATGGTTTGTTTCGTTTGAAGTTGTCACTCGCTTACCTATTTGACAGTCAGCTATCGTCTTGTTGCATGCCATCTCCATGAAGTCATTGATTTCCTCCTCGGTAAGATCTATACCTCTCCGCTTTTTAGCAAGTAACACAGAGATGTCGGACTGCACTTGCATTTTGACAACCACTTCGAATCGAACGTAAACGCAAGCAAAACTGAATGAGCGCTATCCGAACGTGAGAACCAGACAAACAAGTGGATGTGGTGGGAGAAATGTGCATCGGCTGCTCATTTGATCTTGGAAGGGAACCTGGTAGGAGAGTGGTGGATAAACCGCGTTGGCCCCTCGGGCCTCGACTTCCGCGCGATCTTTCGCCCGAGTGCGTACTATTCTACAAGGCCTCCGATGCGATGACATCATTCTGCCTTTCATTTCTATTATGGTTGTCCGGAGTAGATCTTTAAAAGTCTTATACTTGAATAGGTTTTTAGCGAGTGCGGAGTAAAGAATCAATGAGTGATGAATTGTCCATATGCGTTGTGCATCTAGAAGTTTGGGAATCCAGCACATCCATACTCATCGGCCTATCGATAAACAATTTCGGTGAAGTCACTGTCATTTTTCGCAATTAAATTTGTTTTTTTAATACACGCTATCATATTACTCTCCGACCTGCATCAGAGCAACCATCCACAAGTAATAGGAACACAGAACGGATTAAATAATGACCTTTATGTCTAACGTCTTTGTATATTAATATTATACTGTTCGCATATTAATGAAGAAAATTCCCTGAAAGAGCTAATATTACGATCTGGAAATGTTGATATTCGGTGCTGAATTGTTTTCAGCCATTCCTTGAATAATCAGCCCATGTAGTCTTATTTAATAACCTATAGAATAATCAACATGCAAAAAGTATATTATTTTCTGGGAATTTCAAGGGTTCTTGATCAAAATATGAAAATGTCAGTCCGCCCAGGCCGATTTCGGTAGTAGAAAATTTTCTAAAAATCTGAAATTTCGGTAAGGAACCCACTTCCGGCTCTAGTTAGGAGGTAGGGGTCAAATAGTTTATTTCAGAAAATGTATTTTTCGAGATTTTTGGAAAGCTAGGTGTGTGGGGTATCATTTTCCACTAAATTATGGACGCTGTATCGATTGCAATGAGTCTGCTTACTGCTGGTCCGAGGAATAGCCAACCCCGAGAAAGAATTTGCAGCGTTGTATAATTTGTTACCTAGGTTGGTCTTTGTTCGTAAAATTACTACTCAAGTATCTAATACATGAAAACCTTATTAATATGAAGTAACGTGATGTTGTTCTTACACCATTATATTACATCACTTCTTACACCAAGCAGTTTTCTAGGAGTCAACTTCGTCGTGTCAAATTTAGGTCAGCATCTGAAATGTACACTCTAGTTGCTCTCTAGGCAGGGATTAACGATTACATAAACGACAGATAACGTAGACTGAGATACGGAATTCTATTAATAACTCTGACGCTATTAACGCTGTTAATGTTAGGCTCTCACTTTTCTCAAGGATATTGATTGATTAAGCGGTAAATATTTATTTTTAAACGGGTAATTATGGAAAACTAGGCGTGTGGGCAATGATTTTTCATAAAATTGGGAGTGATGAATAGATTGAGATGGATTTCGAACTGATAGGCGCATACAGAAACTGGGTATCAATGGGCCGAGAACCTCACTCAACTTCAATTCTGCAATTAGTGATCTCTAAGCAGAGGTTTGGTTGAATTGGATCTATGTAAGCATACTGAAAATCCTATGTATTTCTGTTGGTTATTCCTTGAATAATCAACCTATGTTTTCATGCAGAAAGTCAGTCTCTGATTAGGCCCAAAAATTTTTTCAGGGCGTTTCAAGGTGTCTAGATCAAAATGAGCAAATGTCCGTCCGCCGTACGCTGTCCACGCTAATTTCGGTAGGAGACAATTTTCCAAAAATATGAAATTTTGGTCAGTGATCCGTTTCTTGCTCTAGTTAGTCCTCAAAACAAAAACCTCGAAGTCGAGTTGGGTATCATTTTCCACTAAATTTTGGACGCTGAATTCAATGAAATGGGTCCCAGAACGATTGGCATCTACTGGAAGAAGTTATGGGTCAAATTGGGTATTTATTACCCATTTTGAATACGTGTTTTTGGGATTTCTGGTACCTAGGCGTGTGGGGTATAATTTTCCACTAAATCATGGACGCTTAATCCAATGAAGTGGGTCCCAGAATGATTGGCACCCACTGGAAGAAATTATGGGACAAAATTGGTATGAAATTTTGGTCAGTGATCCGTTTCTGGCTCTAGTTAGTCCTCGAAACTTTTCAGATCGATCGGACCAAATTAGGGGGAGGGGAGGTAAAAATGTGTTTTTTGATTAATGAATTTTCCAGATTTTTGTTGATTTAGGCGTGTGGGGTATCACCTTCAACTTTGGACGCTGAATCCAGTTATACGGTTCCTGGAACAATTGGCAACCACCGGGAGATGTTATAGGTCAAGAAGGGTATCTATCTAACCATTTTGAATATGTGTTTTCGAGATTTCTATCACCTAGGCGTGTGGGGTATAATTTTCCACTAAATTTTGGACGCAGAATCCAATGAGACGGACCCCGGAATGATTGCAACCCACCGGAAGCGGTAAAGGACACTGAATCCCTCCCCATACAAAGAATTTCTTACAGTGACCAGATGATTTAATGGCTACAGTATACGTGCGCTTATTATAACTGAATTGTTTCCTGATTTTTACTCGAAGGGTTCTCAAAGGATATACACATTTCTATAGCTATGTATCAAGTAAGTAATAAACCATGTTTCTTTATTGTGAAGTTGTCTTCATATGTAGTCCCTCTCTTAGCACATACCGCACTTTCTTCTTAGCGCACAGTAATCGCTATAATCAGGAATGAAAATATGAGCAACACTCAATAGACTTCTGGTAGGTCAGTGGAGTCACTTCTCTTCAAGAGCGTCGTCCTCGAGTTGTCGTTTCTAACTTCTCCATGTTGAGTTCACATTACGTGTGTGACTTACCTTCTTCTTTCACATGAAATCGAAAGCGCTTAGAAGGAAATTGAGCGAAGTGGTGAGGACCAGCTCGGTATATGTGGTGTAAGAATCGCCGAACACTCGAACTCCATTAGAGGCACGACTACTTCCCTTCATTTACAGCTCCTCATTTATTGTGGAGTTTTAGCAAAAGGTGGCAACGAGATATCCTGGACCATTTTCATCTTTGGGTAATGTGCTCAGTGCAGGGGGTTATGAGACGAGTCTGACGGTGCTGCCACGGAAACATCTTTTCATAGGAACATAAAACTGATCTGTCAAGTCATTAGAGGGAAAAGATGGTTCTTCGAATCTACCGGTGTGGACGAGTAAGTATGTATTAGGAGATGTAGGAGCTGACAAGAATTGAAACGGTTATTACACAAGGGCGATTGTAAACTGGGCGTAAATCCTGAGGGGTATATGTAAATTGAGCGCAAATTATCTTCTGCACCTCCTGTTGCTCCTAGCAAACTCGGTGCAACCAAAAATAACCTGCGGCTGAGGAAAACGGGAGTAGAAAATGGGGCGGCGATATTTTGGTTTCTACGCTAAATGCATCATAGGTACATGTTTATCATCATCTTTAGCAGAAAATCATCACATTTCTGACACATTGTCAGAATAACTTGCGACAAATTACCTAAAAAATAATTATGCCTGTGAAGCGTAGTGATTGATTACACCAAAGGCAGCAGAACTCCTTCAGGCCCAGCCAAAAATCTAAAATTTCTCCTCTTTCAAGGCTTTAGTAACAAAGATTAACCCCCTGAAACCAAATTTTGGCGTATTATTCGTATTGAGCAAAAAACATTTTTTCTAAAAAATAATCGGCCAAGAAGATGAACAGGAAAACACAATTTCACCTTTCAATTTCAAATTTTCAATTTTTCATCTTCACTCTTACACCTTACATCCATTGGCAAAAATGAGTCCCGAATCACATCTCAATTAATTCGCGTCCTAAATGTTGGTGAAAAATACCCCACACCCCAATTTTAGGGGATAAAATATACAAAACGGGGACAATGTGCAGAATTTACAATTTTTTGATGTATTTCAATGGCGTCCTTCAGCCTCAACGATGGTCATTGGACAAAGGACGGCGGACGAGCATTTTGGATCAGGAATCTAAAAACGTTTTTATTTTTATCACCTAGAAAGGGATACTCGAGGGAATTTTTTTGTTCTTGGTGTGAATCCAATATCATTTATTAATATTCCATTAAGAATAATCAGCTGAAAGCCCTAGTTCCCCTGAAGGAAAAGAGGATGCACATTGAACGGATTCAAGATGGAAGTAAAGAGAAAATATATAACATTCATTTTAATAATGGGTTATTGAGATTTTTGGGTTCCTAAACGTGTGGATGTCTGAATAGATTGGAATGAGCCCAGAAACACTCCAAACTCACTGCTTTCTGTGTCAACAAATTTGGTTTAGTTTCTTACAGTTCTTAAAAAAGTTTTTAAAGGTAATACTGCCACAGTTTGAGACGGATGTCATTCCGACCGGCAGGAATTATTTGGGCTCATCCGTAGTGTCATTACTATCAGAATTGAATCCACACTAAAGAAAAAATCTGCAAATTCTTACACACGGGTTGGTTATTCCTCGAATGGAGGAAACAGTGGGTGTGGCGGGTCCCGGACCCATTCCAATCGATTCAGCGTCCAAAATTTAGTGGAAAATGATACCCTACTTGCCTAAATTGCCCAAAATCTCGAAAATCCATTTTTCAAAAAACACATTTTGACTCCTACCCCGCCCAAATTTGGTCCGATCGGGCTGAAAAGTTTCAAGGACCGTCCTAGGCCGGGAACAGACCAGATTTTTAGAAAATTGTCTACTACCGAAAACGGCGCGGACAATGGACGGCGTACGGCGGACGGCGGACGGACATTATTGACCTTTTTGGTTGGTTATTCCTTGAATAATCAACCTATGTTTTCATGCAAAAGGTCAACCTCTCCGATTCGGCTCAAAAATTTTTTCTGGACGTTTCAAGGTGTCTAGATCAAAAAAGGTCAATGTCCGTCCGCCGTACGCCGTATACGCCGTTTTTGGTAGTAGAAAATTTTCTAAAAATCTGAAATTTGGGTCAGAGGTCTGTTCCCGGCCTAGGACGGTCCTCCAAACGTTTCAGCCTGATCGGACCAAATTTGGGCGGGGTAGGGGTCAAAATGTGTTTTTTAAAAATTGGTTTTCAAGATTTTGGGCGATCTAGGCGTGTGGGGTTTCATTTTCCACTAAATTTTGGATCCTGAATCGATTGGAATGGGTCTGGGACCCGCCGCACCCACTGCTTCCCCATTTCCCCCATGTTGAAGAAATGAGTCTCCATGCGCCTGGTCTGAGGAATAACCAACCCCTGTGTAAGAATTTGCAGCGTTTTTGATCTAGACACCATGAAACGTCCAGAAAAATTTTTTGAGCCGAATCGGAGAGGCTGACCATTATCATGAAAACATAGGTTGATTATTCAATGAATAACCAACCAAAATGTGGCAGATTGGTCAGTCTTGAGCAGTTCTAGGACGACGCTCACGAGGAGCGAAGGGCCATTGGACACAGTGGGGGCGGTCTGGGGGCGGTAGGGGCACTCCGGGGGCGGAAGACTATATAAGGCTTGTGGAACTGACATCCTGCCCACTAGTACACCAGCTCGGGGTGGCGACTTCTTCAATACCAAAGGTACGTCGGAGGTCTCTAAGCATTCAATATAAACACACAACCCTTATGATCGCCTAGTTTCCCTATTGTGACAACTCACGTCAGTGTACCCCATCGTCATAGAACATTGACTCGTCGCCTTCAATATTTCTTGACGAAAATGAAAGAGGGGGAAGTATGAAAATTTTCAATACGACAGAGACATTTTCATAAGTAGAAAATTTGTTCCTGACTGAATTCATTCTACACGAAAGAAAACCCACAATTTCCATAACTCATGCGGAAAATTAACAACAATTTCTGAAAATTTTGCTGCCCGATGCTGACTGCAGAGTTCTACACAATTAGCGCTATAATTTTCACCAGATTTCATAAGGAGCCCTAGCGCAGTTCATCTGCAGGCTGTTGTCACATTTACTTACATCAATTTAAACATAATATTATGCTAGCAAGCATAATTTTATTTCTAGTTATACGTATTAGTCGGTTATATGAATTCCCCTCAATTGTAGGTCGCGTCTGGTGAATCAGCAGTAATCATTCGGTGGATTTTTAAAATTGGTTTTCCTATAGTTCAAACCTGACCCGTTTAACTGATGAAGAAACTGCTGCCTCAAACACCCCGAACAAATTGAAATTTTCACCAACCATTTTTTCCGAGTTTTCACCATTGGTTTATAGATACTGAATTAGGTATACAAACTTAACATTTTCCTAGCGTTAGACGTTCCAGATTCTCCCAAGATAGGGTGTGTTTGTGAGAGATATCTGTAAAAATCCATTTGTGACAATCAACAGAACCTGTTGAACCAGACCGGGAGTTCGCAAATAATTTTCGGTGCGATGAACATTGCAATATAGCTTGCAGTTATACCAGGTTCCGTTCAGGAATATTTTCGTGAAATATGACTACTTTGATTATTTTTCAATATTTCATGAACAAATCAGCTATGATCATATATTTCATACAACAATAACACGTCCAAATCAAGGGATTTTGATGATTAATGTACTCCTCGGTTTTATCAAATAGAGTTTATTCAATCGGTAATTCGCTCTGCTGAACATACTGAATGGAAGGTCGAGTGATTTATGGGCGAAAATACATTATTCGAGTTGGTCTTGCCATGTAAACCGGAACCTATTTCTCAAGGGTCAAATAACTGTTATTTATCTCGCATTATTAGTCCTATAGATTTTTACTTGCTTCATTTGCGAATTCTAAAAAAAATACAGTTTGGTGAACTTTTCGAATGACGACATTGCGAGGACAAAAATCAAACTTCTGCATCATACCAGTTACTGCAAGAACCGGCTATTTTCATTCTTTGATGTCCATTTGGACGTCTCAATACGTTGACCAGGCAATCTGGCTGTTGGAGTACATTTTATGGCCAATTTCCAAGTAACCTATGCAGTTTACCGAACTCGTACGCTAGTAAGCTATGTAGATCAGGCAATTTATCATTCGTCTATTGTTTTTCCACTGAACGTTTCGAACATGAACATAAAAAGTGGTAACTTACATAAGAGTTTGAAGGCGGGAAATGCAAATCCGAATCCTTTTTGCGTGTTCTTCGGGGACGTTTTTGGGATTTACGGGCCGTCATTGCCGCGTTTATTCTGACATGAGAAATGTATAATGACGCTTTTTAGGGAATCCCCCGGCCATGCTGTAACAAATCCCCTCCCATCAAAATCCACTTTGCAGTGCACAACTTAGCCTGGATTGATCTCTGCATGTCCAACGACTTAATTCGTTGTAACGACGTAACCAGAACATCACGCGTAGAACCGAATAGAAATCGCGTTCATATATTTGAATTTCAACACTTTATTCCCGACGTAATCGTCTCCCGGTAATCTGCCGTTCACGACTGCAAAACCCCTTAAGCCTTGACGCCACTGAATGGTCGAATCACCAAAGGATTAAAATATTCAACGAACATACAACTGATTGCGAATGAAGATGCTCAAATTCAACCAGATGAATCGAGAAGTTCAAATAGCCAAGCAGTCATTTGGAAACGTTCAATATCCATTAGATTCCCTTGATCCACCAAATCATTTCCATTTCTTTCCCTTTGGTTATACCCACTCGTTCGATTAGATGGGAAGACGATAAGTTGATAAGCAGAATACAGGAACAACACGCACAATTGGCATTGGATCTGGTTCATTCCAATCAATAAAGCAGTTCACCGTTGCTCATTACTGCTATGTATTTTGTTGATTATTTCTGCATTATGAACATCGAAACACCATCTTCAAAATATGCTTTGTCACCGGGGCCTGGCCTACGTATAAAACGATCGGGCTAAAAAGTTTCGAGGTCCAACTAGAACCAAGTGGGAGCTACTGACCGAAATTTCAAAATTTTTCAAATGTTCCTGATGGGCATTGCGTTCGGGCTTTTCACTATAGATAGCTAGAAAGACCTAATGTCACATTTTTGGATGAAGAGGTTCACATCTGTCATGACAACAGAATTTCTTCAGGGGAAGTTAAACAAAAAATCTGCAAATTCTTACACACGGGTTGGTTATTCCTCGAATGGGGGAAACAATGGGTGTGGCGGGTCCCAGACCCATTCCAATCAATTCAGGGTCCAAAATTCAGTGGAATATGATACCCCACTCGCCTAGGCACCAGAAATCCTGACACATACAAAATGGGTGGATACATACCCATTTTGACCCATAACTTCTTCCGGTGGTTGCCAATCGTTCTGGGACACACATCATTGAATTCAGCGTCCAAAATTTAGTGGGAAACTATACCCCACACGCCTAGGTAGCAGAAATCCCGAAAAAACATATTCAAAATGGGTAACAAATACCCAATTTGACCCATTACTTCTCTTCAACTTTCTTGGTGAGAAAATGGGAATTATAACTCGCGGATCACAATTTGAACAATATATTTTTGTACTCACTTTCTTACAACTCTAGAAGAAGGAGTGACTTGAGACTTAAATGAACAGAGCTGCAAACCCTCATGACCACTAACAGTCTAAGGAGAGCAATATGTAGTTCGTATGTTACATGGAATGTATATGATATTCCATCAACTTTCTCCAGTGGGTGCCAATCGTTCTGGGACCCGTTTCATTGGATTCAGCGTCCAAAATTTAGTGGAAAATGACACCCTACTCGCCTAGATTGCCCAAAATCTCGAAAATCCATTTTTCAAAAAACACATTTTGACCCCTACCCCCCCCCCCCCCCAAATTTGGTCCGATCGGGCTGAAAAGTTTCGAGGACCCATCTCGGCTGGGAACAGACCCCTGACCCAAATTTCAGATTTTTAGAAAATGTTCTACTACCAAAAACGGCGCGGAACATGGACGGCGTACGGCGTACGGCGGACGGACATTGACCTTTTTTGATCAGGACATCATGAAACGTCCAGAAAAAAATTTTGAGCCAAATCGGAGAGGTTGACCATTATCATGAAAACATAGGTTGATTATTCGAGGAATAACCAACCAAAATCTGCAAATTCTTACACACGGGTTGGTTATTCCTCGAATGGGGGAAACAGTGGGTGTGGCGGGTCCCGGACCCATTCCAATCGATTCAGGGTCCAAAATTTAGTGGCAATGATATCCCACACGCTATTTGCCCTGGTCTAGGTTACACCATGGCGTAAGTGGCTAGCGCGTTCGGCAGTAACCGGAAGGTACTCAGTTCCAACCCGGGTGGTTATTTAGTTTTTTTTTACCCATAAATTGACCAATTACTTCTTCCAGTGGGTGCCAATCGTTCTGGGACCAATTTATTTGGATTCAGCGTCCAAAATTTAGTGGAAAATGACACCCTACTCGCCTAGATCGCCCAAAATCTCGAAAATCCATTTTTCAAAAAACACATTTTGACCCCTACCCCCGCCAAATTTGGTCCGATCGGGCTGAAAAGTTTCGAGGACCCGTCTCGGCAGGGAACAGACCCCTGACCAAAATTTCAGATTTTTAGAAAATTTTCTACTACCAAAAAGGGCGCGGACGATGGACGGCGTACGGCGTACGGGGTACGGCGTACGGCGTACGGGGTACGGCGTACGGCGTACGGCGTACGGCGGACGGACATCGACCTTTTTTGATCAGGACATCATGAAACGTCCAGAAAAAAATTTTGAGCCAAATCGGAGAGGTTGACCATTATCATGAAAACATAGGTTGATTATTCAAGGAATAACCAACCAAAACACAGCATTGCAATATTCTTTGGAGCAGAGTAAGGGGAAAATAATGACTGTGGAGTGTCTCAGACTCCAATCGATTCAGCATCTATGTGATGGAAAATGGTACCACACGCAAAGGTACCCTAAAATCTCGGGAATCTATTTTTCAAAAAATTAATTTTTACACATACTTTCCTCAAACGTTGGCCAATGGGGCTGAACAATTTCAAGGACCAACTAAAAAAAGGTCAATGATGAACCAAATGAATAATAAACCGAAATGAGTCACAAACTCATGCAGACGGAAGCTATCGAAGTGATTTGGGTGCTTTAATGGCCAAACATGAAATATTAGACTGTGTCTGGCTTCAGAAATGGCGTTTTTATAACAGGTTTTGGCTACTCAGCAACTTCATACGACAGGAAATTTAAGCAGTTTCTATCCTCGAGGAATGAGCTCGTTCAAGTCTTAGGTGGCAAATAAAATGAGAGCATTTCCATATCATGCGGTTCGACACTGTTACCTACCGAGCTGCCAAGTATGCTGATGAGAAGCCAAGATCCCAATCACACACTGCTCTGGGGCTTGAAACCATCCACCATGACGACGATTCGTTATTTGCACTTGGTTAGATTGCGTTTTATCCATCGATCATCGGGCGAAATTGCGCTCACCAGAGAACTCGGAACGTGGGAATACTTTTCATCGAAAGGTCTCTGAAGCAATTGAGGTTTTCCTAGTCCGACCGCGAGAATTGCATTTTCAGGGGCAGTGATCTACAATTTATCAAGTTCGTTTGTCTGCAGTTTGTTTGAACACGTCTGTGGTGGAATGAGAGGCGAGACTAGGCCCTAACGGGGGAAAAACGTCCCCTCACCTTTCTTCCATAAGAAGAAGAAATCACTGAAGATCTGCCATTTACAGCCCCGGTGGCATCAGAATGTTTTCATGCAGGAAGTCAATCACACCGATTTGCCCCG
>JADDOF010000137.1:0-45809 GCA_019603395.1 Cyrtorhinus lividipennis | reverse complement strand
ATCAATCATCTTCGTTTTCCTGCGTTTAAAGATAATGTCTTTGAAGAGCTTATGCATTAACATATAAGTTTATCGAACTGATGAAAACTACCGAAAATCGAGCTAATTGGATTTAGCAGAGCACCGGTGCTACACAAAAGGTATAAAAAATGCATTTATTGTAGATCTCAAATCAGATTTTTCATTTCCAAACATTTTCTTCAACATATTCTGCTTCTTCTGGAATTAATTTCTACAAATTGATGTTTCTCTCTTTCGACGAAAGACGTTGATAAGAAACGAGAGATTTCGGGAAAGTTTGAGTGATTCAACGCCACATTAAGATCATTTGAATTCTATTATTTTCCGGAAAGGAATCTCAGCTCATCTCTCCGTGCTATTTTTTGTCTTAGGAGAGTGGAAGATGAGGTCTTATGGCCCTATCTCTACCAGGAGTATAAATAGACATCGCAAACTCAATATGTATTAAATGATCATCGCTTACTTTTGAGATTAAAATCCGAGTTTATTTATGGAATGTAACAGAAGTTGGTTGGAGAAAGATCAAGTTCCAAATTGTTCTTTAATAATAATTAAGTATCTACCTCCGTGGTTGACTATTTATAGTAGAATTTGTTATAACTAAGAACATGAGGTTGAGTGTTCGTGTCAAGTATTTTAAGGATAAGGGATATTTCAAGTATTCAGGGCGCTTGATTCCAAAAGGCTCTCAGTTGTTATGAAACGTGCAGAATTAGTTAGCTTATTGATATTCAGAAGATGTGCTTGATTAAAGGACGCGCCCTTAAATTGAGACAATGAAGGCCACCTGCGTTGCAGCAAAACCAATAACCTCGAGGAATATTAATACACAGAAGGGTTTACTCGGAAACCTACCCTATGCGGTGATTCACGTCTCCACAAAAGGCTAGAAAGTTTGACGCCCCCACAAAGAAGATATTCCATCCCAACCCACTCACAGAAGACATTACAGCTCGTCAACTACTTTCTCATTCAAATCGTCACCCCCATCATTAAGCAATCATCTTTTGCGTATTATAAACGAATAAATCGCGTCAATTTTCGGTACGAACAGCGACGCCTTTGGCGAACGTTCAGACGTCTTCCACTGAGAAGGGATAGTTTATTATTTTACTTTCGCTTCGCTTCGATAAGGCCCCATTGCGAAATCGTCGCGTTTCCGTCGTGACCCTCCCTCTCATCTTCAATTGTAAATCCTTCTCGAAGGTCGTGCCCCATTATTCAATGCCTTCTCCATGTTGGCTCGATGGAAAACTCTCTCCCCGTAACAACGACGAAAGATGATCGAAATGTGAACAGATTCGACGTTGAATTGTCAAACGCCCAAAGAATTATAGTAAAGCAAGGACTCTTCGTCGATATTCCAGCAATTTCAGTCATCCTAGGTAGGAATATAAACGAAGTATGAACATGGTGGAACTACCTTAATTACGGATCGGGGGTAGTAGCAGCATAACTATAATTTTTTCTCTTTTACCTTATTTTTTGGAGTATATAACATGGTATTCACTTTATGTTTCAGATACAGTCAGCGTGGGCCGTTGAGAGATGGACGGGTGGCCGATTCTGTTTGCTTTGCTCAGCCTGTCAAATTGCCAATTACATTCCCATCTCGTTCCTCCGCTTCAAGACACCAATGGCCATGGCCTTGGGCAGCATTTGGGCTCAATTCATCCGCAACAAACTCAAGCAATCATAGGTATGGAAATGCGGGCTGTAATGTGTTTTTTGTTGATGTTGTTTTTTTTCGAACTATCGTAACGCCACTGTTTTCACAAGACTGTCTTGGTATCGATGAATACGCCTTGATTCAACATTTCGCTAGCAGGTGCTCACCACACGTCTGCCAATTTGCAAGCGTTGCCAAGTCAAAGGCATTCAGTCACCGTCCAGAGCCCACACGGCCTCCGAAGTTCCGTCCAAGTTCAAAGCTCCCCTTCAGGCCTCGTTGGCGGCCAGTCCAGCCTCAATCCATCCAGCGCTGAACAAGATGTCAAAAATCACGCCCTATTTATCGAAGCGCTACGAATTCAGGAACGAATAAATTTCACCGAGGTGAGTGCTGTTCTATGATATAATTTTATTGGAATCCGACGGCACTATGTTGAGTTTGCGTTTTAAAATCCCTTGCTCGAGAAAATAAACATGTAAGTCAGCCAGCTTTCTAGGTGCCTTTATATTCGAGCCAAATTTGAAAAGGAAGAAGTAGGGATGTACTAAGTGTACATTTCGAACTGACCCCTAAGTGCTCAAATTACTTCTCAGATTTTTTCACCTGCTGATAATCATTCTTGATAACTGTCACAGAGTTGGCTATTATACATTCCACCAAAACGAAATATATATTTGAAATTTCTTGAGGAAGCTACTGGCATTTTTAATTGAATGAAATTAAATTCACTCGGAATTATTGGTATGTTCACGGGTAGTAGAAAAGACGTTAGGTGTCATTGGGCGAAGGAAATAGGATTACCTACAGGGCTCTGTCGTCACACAGACACCACTAACTTTGTAACATCTCAGCTTCTCTAATTACCTAATTTTTATTTTAATTTATTTCATTTATTTATTTTTTTTTTTTTTTTTGTGAGCCTCTTATACTGGCCAGAAAGGTTTTGATGTCAGTCAACATAGGTACGTGATGGCTTTTGACGGACCCTTCGACTGTTATAAGCGTGAGAAAATTCTATCACTTTGACTCATCGAATCAAAATTTTTAGTGCGGTCGCGGAACGCTTCGCTGTATCAATCTAGGAAAGGAATACGAACCAAGTTGTAGCTTTGACCGCTGAATTGATTATTAATTGACTTTTTGAACTACTAAAATGTATGTAATGTGTACGCCCTTAATCTCCGTTCAGGTGAAGCTTTCTGATAGATTCTGGTGCGCTTCCTAAAAAACTATCGTTTTATTGGTGAAGCGCAGTAATTAGTAGCCTAATTTTACGTGCTAATAATAAACTTATACAATTTAATTACATATAAAAAAATTAATTCTGTTGATAAAGTCTTAAATTACATAGGTTGGCCGGAAGTGGGCGTTGAAAACTAGTGACAGGGTTATTACGCCTAGAACAAAACACCCCATACCCACCCCTATCTCTTTTACTATCTGTGAGTCTGGTTGCCGGTTTTATTTTGGTTCTTTGTAGGTGGTTCGGGAGATGACAAGGTGGACATTCCGAGTATATTTTGTTTGTCTTGGAAGCGTTTAGAGTACGCTACACAAGACGAATGTTTGAATTCGATGAATTCGACCGATTTCTCTGTCATTCAAACCACAGGTACTGTTTTCTCGGTGGTCTGAAACGAAAGGCACATTATACCCGGTGGCGTATTTCAATTGAGTGCCTGGGTTCATGGATGTGGTCCACTATGGAGGCAATGAAGCAGTTTTTATGTTTTTTCATGTTTGGGTAAATTTAGTAACGCATATGTGTTTCACCGTTCCATTCAGAATAAACACTGCATTATGTTCGCATGCTCGGCGTTCCCAGAATCACTCTTCTTGTTGTGGTTAAGTTGGAACGAGGTGAAAGCAACACGATGGCAAACAACGATAGTTCTTTCTGCATCACAACAGCCCCAATGTTCTCTTTTTATTTACTCTCTGTCACTATTCTTTACTTTTATTGGTAAAATATCCTAAATTGAAATTCATTGAATTGAATAGCATGTTTGGAGCTCAGGAAGCGCTTTTGGCACAGTCAATTTACAATAGGGTTGTGAATTAAATTCATTCATACCCTTCCCCTGATTATAACACAAATACACCACTTTTCCTACGTGTTGAATTAAATTCATACAAAATTAAACAATTGCCACTACTGAAAACATTTACAAACCCCGCTTTTTAATTTTTTTTACAAATAAATTTGTAATTTTTAAATCAACGAATAATTTATACAATTTTCTAAATTTATATAAAATGTTATTCGTGAATTTAAGAATTGAAATTTTTATCTGTAAGGTCCATGTTTGTGAGATTGTACAATGTTTTGTGAAGTTAATTTAGTTTAAAGAAATGTATCCACGTAAATATAATTCAAATTTACATTCACAAAAAGGTAATGTATAAATTCAAAAACGAAAAAAGAAAAAAAAGAAGCATGAAGTAAACTTTTTAATTTAGCCATATTTATGAATACAAATGTGCCCATCTCTGGCTGTTGGGCGAGGAAGTATCGACATTGTGCTATCAACGTCAGCAACTCACGCCTAGGGCAGCAATGTGCTCTATACACCATCCACTACACTCAAACTGCCTGTTTCTTCAAATGAGAAATCCTTCCTTGAATCGGTATTATGGCCCTGGGTGACAAATGGAAATTTGGATAAAGAAACTGGAACTTCCATTTAATGCATTTTTATTCGAAACTTTATCGTATACAGCACTTTACTGGAAACCTTTCTTCCTGTTATGTTACATTTATAGCTGAAATGACATCACCATTACGCATTGTTGATGCATTTGCTATTCATTATAATTCCAGATTACTTTTCTTTTGGCCGTCGCAATGTGCCGTAGCTTCCTCGAGATTGTAACTTCATGAATACCAAACGATTTTGGGCAGAACACTGTTTCGAATATTGAAAATTAAGTATAAAAGAGGTAAAATTCAGCTGTGCCAATACGGACATGATAAGTTCGCTCATATGGGCTGATGGGTTCGTATATGCACCATGAATGCATGAGTGCCCAGGGTGGTCGTATTTTCGTTTACTCTCGTCTTGGAACCGATTCTACAGCTCATTCTCAACAAAAGTTCCTCTTAACTGTTTTTACTTCTTATGTTTCACTATCGAGGTATATCACGTTCTTCAAAATTGAGGACACTGTTCGAAAAAAAAAACTTGAATTTCTCATCTTTTTAGTGTACGAGGATATTCTTTCTTCAACTGTCAATCAATTTAAAATCGACGTAACACGACATTTTCCCCTTTTAAAATTCGAAAATTGCTGCATTATTTTGCATTTACTTGCGTAACATACATAGTGGCAAGTTTTCACATTCAACCGACACGCAATACGAAGAGAGCACGCTTAAAATTTTTTTATGTTTCCAATTAATTCTTTTACATTTTAGAAAATGTATACAACCTTGTTCTGTCTCTTTTTCGCCTGAAAATTTGGCTGAAGTCCCATTCGTTGAAAAACACCAGTTCTTTAGGGTAATCTAACTGTTGACTCTTTGAGATTTTTAATTATTTGAAAAATGAAAGAGTTATGAGCATTTTTACAGGTCGGAATCATCTTAAAAGGTAAAGTAGTTAAGAAAAGAACATGCGAGGAACTTGTTTTGAGGGACAAGCTGAAGAAGAATCGATACCAGTCATCGTAAACACTCTGTACATATATAATATGAATCTATACCGCAGCGTTCTATACGTGCAACTCGAGGAAGCTATCACTTATGAAAATTTTTGTTTTTGTTGTTATTTATATTGTATTATTTGAAAAGTAATATTAATTTTGTTGTTTTTTGTTTTCTGTTTCTCTTCTTCCGTAAACCCTCATGAAAACTCGACATTTCCACCCCGAAAATTACGAAAATAAAAAGAATCCAAAAAAGTCGAAATTCCTGGAAACAAAACGGTCGACGAGATCCTTCAGTGGCTTCAAACTCACTACAAGGCCGTGAACCTTCGCAAAGGTTTGACTCCAACTTCGAGCACGTTACTAACCAGTCCGATTTTATCGGAGACGCTAACCAGTTCAAATTTGTTGGACACACTCAAAACCGCGACTAAACGCTTCGCTAACGTTTTGCTCAGCAGACAAGGCATGACTGGCTTTCGTTCATATTATTTTAAGAATAAATGTATTTCATTTCGACACAGTATTTACGTGCAGTATTCTTATGCGCTTATTCTTCTTGTGCGTTATTTCTTCTCAAAATTTATTTTTCCTTCATTTATTAACGCTAGGTTTAGGGGCTTTTTACTCAAGTACTCTTTAGTGCTCGACCCAATTTGGGCTTACAGGGAAAAGTATCGTTTACGAATCAAATTAAGCGTATCCCACCATCGTTTACTAACACGATTCTCTCTTCTTTTCTTTTTAATTGTCTTGCTCTTGGTAGGTACCTTCGACATTTTCTGTTCTATATTATTCTTTTTTATCGCTAATTTTGAACTCAATCAAGTAGAACTCAATAGTGTACAAGACGTGTCCCGATGACAAGTCTCTTGAGTTGAAACGATTTATAATGCCAGCTCATTCGTACTCTTCCTCTTACTCAACCCAACTAATCCAATTTTATCGTAATGTGTAACTTCGTTTAATCAGAATCTGAGCTAAGTTAGAGTAAATATAGGAAGCGGGATTTACACAGCTATTTACGTCAGAAGAGATCATTTAATTGTGAAAAACGCTGCTAAGTATAAATATACATCGTGAAGGTAATGAAATGAATTTCAAAATTTATATTTAAATAATCTACAACTACTTAATTATAATAAATTAATATATTTATTGTTCTTTAAATTTAAAAAGAAAAAATTTCGAATTTTCCAAAAAATGCCATTTTGTAATATTACTATTTTTGCCTAATTAGAGATAATAATTACAACAATTGCATTATTCTTTCTTCTAATTCAACATTGTCAAAAGTTCTGTAATGCTGGAATTACCTTTGAGCCAAATTCAAGTAAAAGTGGGTATTCACAAGAAAGCCTGTAGTCCAAAAAGCAACATTTCTGTTTCAAAAGTGAGGAATGAGAAATAGGGCAATGAGATGCTTTTTTCCACCCAAATAGAGGAAAGTCATTTCGACTATTACATGAAGTTACGAACATTATTCTTATATTGTTGGAAATGAAAGTTTTGACGGACCCGCTTCGTAAGCTCACTCAGTTTCTATCAATTATATTCTTCCATTTCAATTCTCATCACTCAATGCACTTACCTAACTAGTTAAAAATTGCAAGTAGTTTGTATTTTGATGTATTTGCAATATTATTCATGTAAATTTGTTGAGTTGCTTTTGAAACCTTTTTGTAACAGATATATAATTTATTGGTTCACTTTTTGCAGCGAGAGAAGATCTTGCTCGAACTTACTTGCCTGCTGATTTGAGCAGTACGCAGGAGCCGAGGCCATTCCAGACGCAGAAATACACTCCATCGGTTACTACTTCCGTAAGTACGAGTATACAAATCTGATCACTTGACGGGTAGAAAGTTTGTGAACATGATGAATTCACACCAATTTCATACCATCGTCTTCCACTACTCAAAACTCCCCCTCTCAACAATCCGACTCAACAATCAGACTGAATTTTGACGGTGGTTTTTACAGAGAGTGAAATTATTTGATGGGAGAACTATAGAAGACTGGGAGTTGAAGGTAGGCAATTGCTTGATGGACACGACAATTAATTGCAGATTAGGGCTTCATTAGTAATCTAAAGTTGACTTCTTTTTAGAATATAAATCCATCTCTAACGTCATTAAAACCACTTTTTTACGGAATGAGCACGCCAAAACTAATGAGATGACGTACTAACTTACTTCTACTTTCTCTTGGCATGCAATCGTAGAATAATTTACAGTGCGAAATAATTTGATTTGAATCTTTCCACAGTTTTCTCATTGCGATCTCGCTATCACTCGCATTTCTAACAAAAAATTTGTCCCAAGCCGTTGAAGAATCAAGAATTTATAAAGAAACCAACATTTGCAGCCACAATCGTATACGCATCATTTATTCAATTGTTTTGCACTTTGTAGATAGAAATAGAGTGCAAAATGGTATGCAAAGTATTTCAGGATTTCACTCGTCTTCACGTCACTGGTTTTCACTCGTTCAAGACCGATGTGTCTTGAAGGCTTTGCCTAACCTTTTCACTCCCTATTGGATCATTAAAACGACTGGAAATGCGCAATTCCGGCCTCGCAGTTACTCTGATTTCATTAAATATCTGTTCTGCAATGTTGATTAGAGATGGTAGAATCTGAAATCACAAGTCACTTGAAATTTCTCACAAAACATTTCTCAACAAAATGTGATTTTATTTTTATAAGTACAGAAAATGATTCTTTTATCAAGAAGTAATCCAACGCTAAGTTAAAACAGTATCTTGAGCGCTGAAACGAACGATATCTGTAGCCCTGATAGCTAGAGCATGTTGAGTTTTATTTTTGAGCATAATGGTATTGCTCAAAAAATTATTATTACTTTTTTAGTGAAAAATTAAAATCAAATATTGATTTAGAGCGGTTTTTAAAAGTCACCTTATTTTAACTCCTTCCGGATAAATGTTTGATGTACGAGATTTCGGCCGTTTTGTGTGAAGAGTCCATTGAAGCCTTTTGTCTCCCATTCTCAACATTGAATTCAGGTTTAATCCCAGATTTGTCTTAATATTATTGACTCAATTTCTCTCCAGGCTCCCAACTCTTACGGGAATCAACGAGGAACAACACCCAGGCAAAACGTTTTCCAAACGACGCCAGGTTATAATGTTCAGGCCTCACAGCAGAAAACCGCATTCCAGTCCAATACGCAACAAAGTAAGTTGAAAGTATGGTCGGTATTCATGGTTAATATTTACAAGTTGTGCACATTTCCATTATTTGGAAATTTCAGGTTACAAGCCACAAGCGGCTCAACGAGGATACCAACAGCCGTTCCAACCTCAGTCCCAATACTCATCCGTTGGACAACCAGAAAAACCTTCAAAAAATTACATAGTAAGAGCTCTGAATTGCAGTTGAATAACGAAGAAGAAGAGAAAAGAAATGTGTTGATATAGTATTTCTACCTTATTTATTTTCATATGTGTTATATTTCTTTCTAAAGCCCGCTCAACAACCTAGCTATCAACCCCCAACTCAAGGATATCAACCGTCGCCATCTCCGGGCAGCTATCCAACACAGCAGAGTTATCAGCCGAACCAACAGGTTTGTCTGATCTATATTTTGATGTTAGATCCCACTATCTCCTCGCGGAAGGTTCTGGAGCTGTACGGAAAGACTAAAACATTTGAGAGAAAATTTGATTTTATTCTAATTGTTTTTGAAGCTTAGACTAATTTTGGTGAAATTGTTTGGCCAACAATTTTTTCTAAACCCTCTAATTACATTTTCTGTCATTTTTAATGATCATTTGATGAAACTCTAGGTAACTATTATTATACTCGATATTTTTTCAGGGATTTCAACAGCCACAACAGGGTCAAAATGGCTTCCAGTCTTCACAACAGGTCAGCTGAAGTATACGTCGACGAGCTGATTCCCAGCAGAACCTCAATGCCCAGAGTTCCATTAACCGCATCCCATTACCTACTAAAATAGCTTATTTATGGATTTATTGTTGATCCAACTGTTGTGAATTTTCAGGGTTACCAAACGTCCACTCAACAAAGTTACCAACCGTCCAGCCCCAGCTACCAGCCCAGTAATCCGACTCAGGGGTACCCGAGTAGCTCGCCATTCCCCTCATCAACCCCCAGACCGTCATACCAACCTTCGACGCAGCCTTCGTATACTACAGGCCAAACTGCTCGTTAGTCTTCCACTAAATATGGAATGTGTGTAATTACACTACGCTGGGATTTCCGTTTCTATAACGGTGATTGGGATTTCAGGGCCAACACAACAAGGGTATCCATCAGGGCCAACACAGCAAGGGTATCCATCAGGGCCCACTCAGCAAGGATATCCGTCCTCTCAGGCGACCGGCTCATCGACGTATGCGCCCAAAGACGACGGATACCCTCAGCCATCCAAGCCGTCACCAGGATTCCCTGGCGGTCCTGGTTACCCAGTGAGTTTTCACCGACCCGACGTGTTTCCTAAGAGACCATCTAAGTCTATAATTTAATTCTAGGATTGAGGCTGATTTTAAATATCGTGTTTTCAGGAGCCTGTCAACACTGTTCAGCCTCCGTACTATACAGAGAACGATGACAACCAGCTGACGAACTCCTTCCCTGGACAAAACCAAGTTGGTTTAAGTTGAATTATAAAAATCCTTCGGATAAAGACCCCGACTATGTTATTTTGGTCTCCTGCCAACGTGCATGTTTGACGTGGCTTTGCATTTCAGGGTTCAGGCAGTTTTTCCTCTACTGGAGGATTTTCAACGACCGGAGGATTCGATATAAGCCCAACCTCTCCCAGACCTCCAGGCCAAGCCTCTGGCCTTGACGACAACAAACAAGACGGCAACCATCCACCTCACATCCACAAAATGGACGTCCAATGTTCCAAGGAATCCATGATCATCGACATCGAATTCAACGAGCCCTTTAACGGGATAATCTACTCTAAAGTGAATACTTTTGAATAAAGTGAAAACATTTCTCTTGAAGAAGAGTCCCTAAACAAACTATTAACAAAATAATGATTAAATAAATAAAACAATTATCCAATTCCAGGGTCATCACAATGAGCCCGAGTGCCGTTACGTTCAACCCAATTCCAACTCGCCCAAAGTGACTTTCACGTTGAATTTGAACTCTTGCGGGACGCAATACATCGACCATTCTGCAGAGTCTCCCGCCTATTTGGAAAATTCTCTCGTCGTGCAAAACGATGAGGCCTTTTTGGAAATTTGGGACTACATTCGTAGCGTTCGGTAAGTTTTTGTAGAGAACCCAAAATTGGACGTTGGTTATTTGGTCAAATTTTGAAACATTATCTTATTTTCTGGCAGGTGTCAGTGGGAAGGAAGCATCACACAGTCTTTACAAACCGGGGTGAACATTCCGGATGAGCTGAAACAGGAACTGGTGACATTTTCCGGCGACACGGCCAAAGCTAAACTTGAACTACAGGTAAAGTTGCTAGAGGCGGTACATTTAGAAAAACATAGGTTGATTATTCAAGGAATAACCAACCAAAAACGAAATATGGTTGTGATTGAGTTACATCATGCTTTGTTTGAAAGTGTGGATAGTAATTCGATTTACAACTATTTCAATTGTGAATAATCCATTTAAAAACTGGTAAATAATACGTAAAAATGAAAGTAATTTTTAAGGAACCTACGCAATTTGTTTTTAATCCACAACTAAAATACGTGCGAGGTAGGAAAAGCGCATTAAGCGCGTTAAGGCACTAATTGCATAATTTACTAAGAATGAAACGAATTCGTGATCATGTACATCTTATAAACATTTACAACTTTTTCTGTAAAATGAATCATATTCAAATTTTCCCTAGGAAAAAATTGTAAAAGTTGTATAACTTACTTGGCTTTGCTATGAAAATAGGCCAAGCTCAGTGTAATATACGTTCACATTTACAACAAGAAAAAAAAAGTTAATTTAATTTACGCACAGCCTTATTTATAAATAAAGGAGTGCCCAATTCGGCACAGAGAGGAATTCACCACTTTGTGTGTAGTCACGAATCAACTTAGTAGCAGTGCCCTTTATCCAACCATAATTATGTATCTTTAGTATTAACAGCAGAATACTGGAAGTTTCTGGTGGAAATGTTGATAGACCTAGGACATTTAAATTGAGATAGTATTAGACACTTATAGAATAATTATTTTCCTCTATTTGTATAAAGAAGTTATTATTTATTTTATTTTGAATTTAGGAGTACAAACTCCTTTGTTGTAAAGGTCAGTTGTTACCTTAAAACGACAGATAAAACCTTTGATTGATTGATTGGTTACATAAATATGTTTCATCTGGGATTAATAATTTTAAAATAATATTTCAATTCAGATAATATCCGAGAAAGAATGATTCAAGGAAAATGTACAGTTGAAGGGTTATAATATAAGGGTTAAAAATGAAAATAATCCTATTTTGTTATCTCAGAAGTACAATTTTTCATATCATTCTTCTGGGTTAATCGAAATAAGGGTATGCTGACCTCCCGAAGGAATTATCACACATGCCAATTACAATAATTCTATTATTATCTATTATTCATTCGCAGGCTGGTCGCGGCCCGTTTAGTTACGAAAATCGAGATTTGGTCAAAATCGGCGACATGATGACGTTGGTTATCTCCGTCGAGGGCGACAACGGATTTAACATTCGAGTTGGTGAATGCGTCGCCTCGGACGGTCAACCTAATTCGCCCAACAGGTTTGGCATCTCATAGCTCGAAGGAAATATTTAGAATAAATTTTTTTTTCGGCATTTGGCTAATTTATTTATATTTTAGGCTCTCGTTGACGGACGACAGAGGTTGCACGCTCAAGGAAAAAGTCATGGGAGGATTCCAGTTCACCAAGAACCCCAGTTCAGGAGCCTCGGTTGCCTATGCCTTCTTCAAAGTAAGCGTTTACATTGTCCTTATACCTATGATAATGATTTCTTCCTCGATTAATTTTCAAAAACAAATTTCCCCCTCAGGCATTCAAATTTCCTGACGTCATGGAGCTGGCTATCGAATGTTCCGTCCAACTTTGCAAGACTGAATGCACCCCTTGCCCGGACCCCAACCAGGTATCAACGTAGTTGACTAGAAACAATCTTTACATGGCTCAGAAAATGCCTTGAGAATCATTTTTGAAGAAAAAGTTTTCGACCTAGCATTTATGGCCGACCATCCCGATGCTCCCAATTTATTTATTTTATCACAATTGCAGGGCACCAAGGGTAGTAAATAAATTTCGGGTCAGGGACCCGTTTCCGGCTCTAGTTGGTCCTTGAAACTTTTCAGCCCAATCGTACCAAAATGGGGGGTCAAAATGTGTTTTTCGGATTATGGATTTTCCAGATTTTTTGCGATCCAGGCGTGTGGGGTATTATTTTCGAATAAATTTTAAATGCTGAATTCAATTAAACGGGTCCAGGGAACGATTGGCGCCCACCGGAAGAGGTTGTGGGTCAAAATGGGTATCTATCTACCCATTTCAAACGTGTTTTTGAGATTTCTGGTACCTAGGCGTGGAGGTATTATTTCCCACTAAATTTTGAACGCTGAATCGATTGGAGTGAGTCTCCATGCTGCTGGTCCAAGGATTAACTAATCCCTGTGAAAGGTTTTTCAGCGTTTTTTTTTTCTTGAGAAAGCAATTTCAGGTTGTTCTCATTTGAAACAAATAATTGATGCCTGAATTCAATTTCAGAAGTTTAGGTTCTAAATTTCGAGAAAGTTTCTAAAGATTTATTCAATTGGGACTGGTCGAACGCGTCCACCTAACGTAGTCAAGGTTGACCATCTCAATCGTCCAACTCTTCCGTTTATGGTCCATGGTCGAATTCGCCCATGAAGACTGGCCAACTAGCCCACCTCTGGTTGATTTAAGCTTAGATTACCAGGATATAGAAGGGGAATAGAAAATGGCTAATGTTTGAAATATGTATGTATTCGATATTCTGTTTAAAGATTTGAACATTGGTTATTGGTTATTTTCTTGGTTTTTGTGGTCTCGCGATTAAAGTGAGCAACGTTGCTGCAACTTTTTTGGGGATATTCTTGAATCCATTTAACACCAACAGTTCAGAACCACGTTGACTGATCATTTTCGAGACGTCCATAGCTGGCAGTGAACTGATTTGTACAGTTTTTTACCATCCTAGTTTGTTTTCGTTGACGGTTGTAAGTCCTTGATTGGGGGACGACTTTGACGGTTTCCGCGCTACTGTTTCTCACTGTTTTCCAAACATGTGGCCGAGTAGGCAACCCACCGTTTGAATCGTAGGCCAAGAGCGAGGGCCATGAACAAATAGTAAAATCTCTCTCTTTCTAAATCTTTTCTGAACTGTTTAGACCATTGAACCGCGAAGAAGGAGAAGATGGGTACAGAACGCGACGGACGAAGTTTTGGAAGAATTCCGGCTCAAAAACAAAATCCAAGTCTTCCTTCCAGAAGAGTTGCCATCTTCTGAGACGTCTTTCGGTAAGAGGCTGTTGTTCCTACGTTATCAAATTCTTATTAAAATTACATTGCATCATCTTACTAACTAGGAGAAGTACAACGTCTAAAAACATGTTCTGTTGCAGTGAGAGATGAGCAAATCTGCATCACGCCTTACATTTTCTACTCGACGACGTCGCTCCTCTTGTTCTTTACGTCGGTGTCGACTGTCGCGTGGATGTACTTCTGGTACAAAGCTATGTCTTCTCATCGAAAAATGTAAAATTTCCTCTTCGACAAAAGAAAAAAAAGAAAAACAAGAAAATCAATTACCGATTCGTTTTCAGCACAATCTAAACCTATCCGAGATATTATCTCAGTAATATTACGTTCATAGGCACCTATTTTATTTTTCCATCTGTAGGTAACTAGAACTTACCAAATTATATTTATTCTTTCTACTTACTCGTTTGAAAATAAATCAAAATCCTTGCCAAAATGAAAAATATTTGACTGAAGCACGTAGGTTAAATTTTTGTTTTACTTTTGTAACTAGTTATTAGGTTTTTTACCGTTTTGTAAAATTGTATATTAATTTGTTCGTATTTGATCGATTGTACATATTTTCTACCTAAGGACATAATATACTTTCAACAACTCAAATTCATGTAGGTACACATCGACAGAACTGTATCGTTTTTAATAATTGGTCAACAGAATCTGATGAAACCCCAAGAAAATTCATTATTATACGAATATTATATTTCATCACACCCAAAGAGCATTTACCTTGTTTATACCGACTGAACCGTAATGGCATACACGTGGTTTTGACCTATTCAAGCTGTAAATTATTTGTTAACTGCGAATTATTCGCCCCTAAATTGTGGGCGATACACCAAACCCAAATGGTTCTAAACTTTCAACTAGGAAACCGCTTCTGTGTTAATTACGAGAATACTACTAAGAATCACGGTTGTGGTCTATAAAAAGGTATTCTTTGAAAGGAAAAATAAGGTTATTAATTTGTACTCCGAAAAAATAAAACAGCATCAATAAATACATTAAGAGCAGTTTAAATTGTTATTCCTATCTCAGGAGACTACACTCCCAAGTATCACACATCTTTTACAAGCTCATTTTGTGTATTGTGCACATGTTGGCTTCTCCACGCCTATTGGATATATTTAGAGGGGGAAATAGGGGGTTAGAACCAACCCCTACGCCCCAGGAAGAGAGGAACCAGGGATATTGACTGAAAAGTAGGTTAACCCGGAAAATCGCGCCAGGAGCTGGAATTCGGCTACAGGAGCCGTTTTAATGAACTGAGACATTTCTCATGAAACCGTCTACAAGATTCTGAGGTTTTTTTTCAAATAGGTTCACCAATAGTTTTTGACATGTTTATTTCTTACTAAATATTATTTCCTTATTTACATATAAATCGTACTTTATGCTTTTTCGTAACAAGAAGGTAGTTTGTTTTCATCGTTAGACAATCAACAAATTACGTAATACTTCCAAAATATTCAATGAGAAGTAAAAACTACCTTGAAAAAAAGAAAAATTACAATAAATTCGTTATTGGCTTGTAAGTATTTAATTCAAGTAGTCAACTGTTAACTATCTCTTATATAATATTAGAGTGTCTTTTTTTCTGGAAAGTAAGTAGTTAAAAGTTTCCTATTAGATCACATTATTTGATGTCCTATTTTCGTTAAAGGACATATCGAGGATTAGAGGATTAGGAATTTTCCAACTTAAATTAAGTTACTAAAGGCGTAATAAATTATTAGAAAAAAAAAATAAGGAGAAAGCAGGCATCGAAAATATTGCAATAAAACATTTCGGTTTCCCTTAGACGTCATGTCTAGAGAGAAAAGTGGAAACTAAGCCGAAATCGTATACGAATTCTTATTGCACATGGCACTTGGGATGAAAGTACGCGACAAATGACGACAAAATGGCTCGGGGGTTTCCAAACAAATAAATAAATAAGGAACGAGAACAAAGTGAAAAATAAAATGTGGAGACAATTTGAGTTTACAGAACCTTTATAAGGTTTAATGATTTAGGGAAAATATACAAACGACGAAGGTTCCTGTTAGAAGTTGGACGATCGCAGGGAAATTAACGGCTGGTTTTAGGGGTTGAGCGTCCACTGGTGCTTTTGGGTGTTCTGGTGGAAAAAGAAAAAAACAAAGATGTGAGATACACGAAATAAAAATTGCGCGAAGATTGAAAAATCACAGGGGAAAGGAATTGTGATAAGACGACATTTTCCACGTAACGGTTGAGTACCTTTGGCTTATGCTCCAACTAGCGGAAGTCCGGCCGCTTGAGGGAAATAAAGACGAAATATAAATTGTTAGCATGATTTTAGCATCGACACCAACAAGGAATACTAACTGAACTGATTAGCTAAAAAACTAGCAATATCTCATAATAGCTGGAGTATTGATAGTTGGTATCTACGATCGTATAAAACTGGATGGAACAATTAACATGAATTGGTTTTGAAAGGCGATAAAAGAAAACTACTCAATTTGGAAAAATGGACCTTAATTCAGTTTCAATCAGTAGGTAGTCACGTTTTTCGTATTAAGTCTCTTAAATTACATCACCAGAATGGCGGCCTTCAGCAGCAATATACTGATGAAGGTTATTTCGGGAAACTTACCGATGAGGGCCACCTTTCTGAAGCCACAAACATACAGAATTTCCGCTACTGGGCAGCTAAAAACCCATGACAAGTCCACAAGAGACCTCAGCACTCTTCCAAAGTGACAGTGTGGCGTCAGTTTCCTAATTCAGTTTCACTGGGCCTTAATTTTTCGCAGAAAACGCCGAATAGCACGCTGTTTCAATGCTGGAAACTCCTTTTGAACTCAAACTGGAAAGACCAAGTGAGGAAACTAATTTGATTGCGCGTACTGATCGTGTTTTATTGGACAAACAAATGTTCCGGAATGGTGTCTCTCCAAGCCACCTCGCTCACCTTTTTTGAGCATTTGTGAATTTTTTTCGGGAGGGGGGGGGGGGGGGGGGGGCTATCCAAAGAAAAAAGTTGTTAAACACAACCACATAAACATACATCACACTCTGAATAAGTTAGAGGTCAGAAACAGGGAGGAAATGAGTGCGGTACCTACACAGGTGTGCTGAAAAGCAGAGGAAACTTCACAAAGTCACCTTCATCTGGGTATTGCTACTGAAGGCCGCCATCTTGGTGATGGAATTTTCAAAATTTGATGTAAAAAAAACGCTGCAAATTCTTACACACGAGTTGGTTATTCCTCAGACCAGGCGCATAAAGGGTCATTTCTTCAATTCTTTCTTTCTTCTCCAATCGATTCAGGGTCCAAAATTTAGTGGAAAATGATACCCCACACGCCTAGGGAACCAAAGTTCTCGAAAAACTCATTCGAAATGAGTAGATAAGTACTCATTTTGACCCCTAACCTGCCCAAATTTGGTTCGATTGGGCTGAAAAACTTCAAAGACCAACTAAGGCCGGGAACGGACCCCTGACCCAAATTTCAGATTTTTAGAAATTTTCCTTCTACCAATTCACGGCGCACACGGTGGACGGCGTACGGCGGACGGAAATTCAACTTTTTTTTAATCCAAACACCTTGAAACGCCCAGAAAAAAATTTTGAGCCGAATCGGAGAGGTTGATCTTTTTCGTGAAAACTTAGGTTGATTATTCAAGGAATAACCAACCAAAATGGGATAACTTCCTAACTCAAATTAGGGTTCATTTTTCTAAATTGACTACTTTTCTTTCTATTGCCTTTCAAAACCCATTCATAACTCTGGCCCCACCCTGTAATTTATCAACGTCTTATAACAATACTGGACACCATTTGTTGGGTGGTCGCAACCCATTCGGCCACACGCCCCTAAATTGACCAACTCGGGGAAAATTTCCCAAACCAAAATCGGCCGAGAGACCGCATTATATGTCGATGATTCTCGCGGTTATTAAGTAAACTTCGCGTAAACCGTATTAAGTAAACCGCGTCCCTTAACCGAATACTCGCAAGATACATCAATTATGAGCCATATAGACAACAAAATAACTTATAAGGAAGAAAAAGTGGAAAATATAAATGATTATATGACTCACACAGTAGTAGCAAATTGGTAGTACGTCCAAGTTGAGCACATAGTCATAAGAAGAGTTACTACAATAGTTGTAAGTAATTTTTTTTGGACAACTCGAATGAATGGAGTTTCTTCTAACATACCTAGGTACTATAATTATTTATAGATGTCTGATGGCGGCCTACGTGACACCGAAACATCGACCACAATTATAATTTCAAAGAAAATTTGACTTGCTTTGAATCATATATCTTCCTTTTTCAATGAAAATATGGAAGGTCAACCTTAGGCCGGGTACACACGTTGAGGATTCCGGAGAGGATTCCCCGTTGAGGCCAACCTCTCCGGCCGACGGACCGTGTGGACGGGTCGAGGCCTTCAGTTGAGGCGGACTGTACAGGCCGCCAGGCCTTTCCAATTTTTGGAAAGGCCGCCTGAGGCCGGGGTTCCGGCCACTACAACTACACAGTTTCCTCAAAAGGCCTCGCGCGTCGTGTGGATGCTCCGTCCGGCTCCGGCCGCCTCTGAGGTTTTCCTCAGAGGAATTCCTCTCCGGAAATCCTCAACGTGTGTACCCGGCCTTAAAGAGGTACAAAATTTTCGATTTTACGGTGGGAGAGACCGTTTATGGGGACACCATGAATGTCATAACCGATGAGAATGCCGATATATTTTGCGAAAGATTGGCTGTAGAACATTGAGCTCAATTCGCAATCTAATAATCAATTTGATTAATTTGTTCGACGAAGAATTTCATCGTCTTCCGTTATTGTTTCATGGTCAGGTCAGGACGGTTATACGAATTAGGTAGAATCCTTTGACTCTGTCTTGTAGGCGCTCAACTTATTTATTTGGGCTAAATAGGTTGTGACCACCTTATAGTACGTAATACGAAACAATCAAGATCAAGACAAAACATAACCGACTTGGTAAACGGTTCAAAGAAAAAAAAGACATGCAAATCGCCAGACAATACGCGAATATGAAGGAACAAAACATTTCTCCACAACGGTCGAGTAAATTTGAGTTACTGCCGCCTGCATGGAAACTTCATTTGAACAGAACTGAGTGAGCATGCGCGAGAAATGTGCAGAATGACCGAATAGTCGATCGAAGGCCAAATATAAAGTAAAATTAAAATAGAAAAGCAAGATACAAGCGAAACAACAAGGAATCAGCAACGGAAAATCGACAAAAAGTTTCTTTTTTTCCAAGACAGACAAACAAAAACAACACGGCATGACATGATTTGTGTCCGCTCTTCAGGAAATTAACGTGAAAAAAAGGGTTTAGCAAATAAAAAATGAAAAATATTTGACACGGCACACATTCAATTTACCCGGAAGAAGAGGCTGATGAATGTTCCGAGTTACCAACGTAGACCGGAATTTTGGACGCTCTGAACAAAAAGAGAAAAACAATCGGAATTGTTCTCCATTTCAATCGTCACTTTTGTGACTACGTTCCTCGTCGCATACATGCCACCCCCCCCCCCCTCCCCAACAACTAACACTGAGCACACTGGTGGGAAAAAATACCTTTCCTTTCGACTACACCTTTAAAATCCAGAGTTGGGCAAATTTCTATTTATAAATAAGATTATTTAATCAAATCATACTCAATGTGAATTCATTCATACTTCACTCATCACTCAATGAAAATTTACTAACATTCAAATCAAAATTGTCAAGGTTTCTACGCCAGAGGGTCGCCACTACGTACATCATTGAAAATATACAAGAATTATAGTCATCAGCTTTTTTGAAATTATCATAAAATGAAATTTAATTCAACTGTTTACTTTGGATCAAACATTATAGAAATAGTCAGTTTGAAAAGAACAAAACAACAGTTTTACGAAATTCGTTTTTTGTAAATTTTACTTAAAAGGAAAATACGCGCATGTGCATTAATAAAAACTTGCGATTAGGTGAAGTATGAACAAACTCACATTTAAAAACAAGGAATGATTTGAATTATTTAACATCCATATTTATAAATGAACATTTTCCCAACACAATTCTGGATGGCCTCCACCTCTACTAAACACCTCATGCAATGCACCCTAGACCTAATGACTACAGAAAGAAAAACAACCCATTTTGAAACATCAATTACAACAAAAATTCTTTTTTTGAAAAATTTGAGATTTTTTTTTTTAAATTTAAATAAGAAATTGTCACAAGAAGTAAAAATAGAGACCCTTAACCCAATCAAAAGCTTCTGATAAATCAGGGTGTGAAGAGAAAGAGTGGAAAACAGAAGAAAACAAAAAATTTCAATCAATTTTGACAGAAAAATTGTACTTTTTACCTATTTTGAACGAGCGTTGGTATGCTAGAGGCTCTTGATAAACTACTCCTACAAAAAAGAACGGTAATACACATCTTTTAAATAACAGGTTATAGGTTATAGTCATTTGCCAAAGTGACGGTGTTACAGGTTAAGTTAAAATACACGAGAAAACTTAAATGTCAAACACCGCAGATCTGGTGGGGGTTAAATCAGCAATGAAGCCGCATTGACGAAAATCGATAAATTGATTGAGCAGTGGTTGATTTCAATTTAGGTAACCCCGAAATTGGCAAATAGTGGATACTGGAGGTGGTGGATCAAAAGTGGCGCATGAATTTTCATATAAATACAGAAAATTCATACGCCACACGTTGGAGTTGTGCGGGTGGCGCAAATATAATTATAATAATAATATAAATAAAAAATAAAACAAAATTTAGAAAAAGGGTTCAAAAACTGTTTTTTGTTGTCTACTCCTTGGGACGATTTTAGGAGGAGGATGGGAGGGGTGGGGGCACCTCGTGGGACACCCTGTATCATTTACTATAACTACTTCCTGCGATTCCACAGTCGATCCAAAGGAGCCTAATGAGGCATTTTAATTCTAACCGACTTAATTTGTTATATAGCGAATACAGTAGTTCTGAAAATGGGGAATCACGATTTGGAGCAACTAGTCATTTTGGACTGACTGCGTTTCTGATTGAATAACAAATTAAACTGTATTTTTTTGTTAACATTATTGGTCATAGTTTTCATACTTAGCTTTTGAGGATATTCAAGCAAGAATCTTTTTTAAAAAAATTACTTTTTTGCTATGATTTTTCTGAAAGTAGGAATACAGTACAGGGAGTTGATACAATGTTTTATCAATTTTGAAATGAAAAAAAAATCCCTTTTGGAGCGTAAATTTTCGAATACACAAATAGAGCGTGCGCATCATGCATTTCACTCTGAACGTGATTCAGACATTTTGGCGATTTAATTTCAATTTTATGTAGATCTGACGTTTTAACATCAGCAAGATTTAAACGAATCTATTATCAAACTAACTTTATTTCGCACTAACACGGCTACTACAAACAGGACACCTGATAATGGAAAAGTTGGTGCTTATAAAGCGGCGATATTTTTTTTCCTCTGTATCTTATGTGCAGATACTCGTAGGCATTTATTTACACTCGTACGTTCTACTCGTACAGAAACCATTGTTAGGGAACTCTGCCTCCGCTACTTGAGAATATCTCAGATTCGTGCTCACAAGGATAACAATGACTTATCTTGTCATCATTAACCGAGTTATTTATCCTATATGAAATTACTGATTGCTCTGAATAATGGTTGATCGAATCATGGCTACCATTTATCAGAAAAAATCAAGTAAGACAAAAAATTTTAAAAACCACGCGTAGAGTGATATTTGTAACAGCACACACGGAGTGTAGCATCATTTCCAATCAGCCCTACAAATATTTGACATTTAAGTTTTGTCAAGTTTTCATTTTAAAAATACCGATATTAGTTGGCGCTAATACAGCGTAATGTGTACATTGAGTAGGCAGATGAAGTTACGTGGTCCAGTTAGACAACATAACTACATAATCCAATTATTTTGTTAATATTGTTAAATTAAATAGATTTTTAATTTGTTAACCTTAAAAACTGAATGATTGTTACAAGTTATTCTATTTTCAATCTGATGACGTCATATCGTACCTGGTGCTGGGGGAAGACGTGCCGTTGAGTGTTGACGGCGCGGTGAGTTTTCGTGAACTCGAACTCGCTCCAGCCGACGACGGCGTTCTTGAGGGAACGGACCGACGAGGGATGCGGGACGGAGTTCCGTCATCTGCAAAAAAAGGGGAATAATTGATTGATTTCATTTAATTTTTTGGCATGAAATGTGGCTCACTGGTTCTCTCTTGCATTAAATGCAGAAATGCCATAGATTCTGCATAAAATATCGAATAATCGACCGATCTAACTGAAAATGTTCGAGGACCAACAAGAGCCAGAAACAGGTCCCTGGCCTCAATATCAAATTGTTATGAATTTTTTTACTACTTCAAAAACAACGTGGACGGATATTTTGGTTTTGGTTGATTACCACGTCATGTTTTCATGCCAGAGGACAAACTCTCCGATTGGCCCAAAATTTGACAATTTGTGTCATGACATGATGTCATGATAAAAACGCTGCAAATTCTTCCACAGGGGTTGGTTATTCCTTGGACCAGGAACATGAAAACTCATTCCAATCGATTCAGCGTCCCGACATTTAGTGGAAAATGACACCCCCACACGCCTAGGTACCAGAAATATCGAAAATCCACTTTCGAAATGGATAGTTGGTACCCATTTTGACCGATAACCTGTTCCGGTGAACGCCAATCGTTCCGGGATCTGTCTCATTAGATTCAGCATCCAAAATTTAGTCAAATATAATACCCCAAACGCCTGGATCGCCAAAATTCTCGAAAATCCGTTTTTCAAAAAACACATTTTGACCCCTACTGATTATTCAAAATAACCAACCAAAAACCAAATTGTACGTTCGCCGCCCGCGTCGTTTTTTGGCAGTGGAAATGTTTCAAATAAGAATAACCTTCAGCCCAATTCAGCCAGAATTCGAGGAGCGTATGGGTGAAAATGTGTTCTTTGAAACTAGATTTTCGGTAGTTTTGGGGAACTAGGCATATACGTACCATTTTTCACTAAATTTCGGACGCTAAGTCCATTGAGATTGGTCCCGTTCGATGGGCACCCACCGGAGGTGGGTATGGGTCAAAATAGGTACCAACTAACCTATTGGAATGAGTTTTAGACACCCCTCCCGCACTGTTCTCCTATATTCTTCATATAAGGAATAATAAACCATTGTGGGAGAACTTTCAGTGTCTTTTAAGTCGCTCGTAGGCTATTTGGCCTAGAGCTGTGGGGGGCCTAGAAAACACGATCTCCCCATAACCCCCCCCCCCCCCCCCCCGGCCCATCATCCTTTGGAACAGGCAAATCAGAAAAAAAAAAAAAAAAAAAATCAGTAACCACTTACCGGAGCTCGCCAGACTGAGGGAAGAACCGTGTCTCGATGGCGGCTTCGACCCTTGTCTAGATGCTGGCCTCGAATTAGAGCGAGAACCGGGCAACGACGTCGGCGTCAGTACCGACGGCGCTCGGAGGCTACTCTTACGCGGCGTCGCTGACGTCAAAGGTGTGTCGACGTCACTGAGCGAACCGATCGAGCCTCGCGACTGAGACCCACGAGATCCTGGAGTCATCGGCACGGACCTGGTGCTCTTCTCCCGAACCTGCGACGGAATGAGGGTCAAAATGAGTCAATGGTCAATTTTGAGCAGTTCAGTAGAAAAAACTTAGGCGATAAAATAAGCTTTAAAGTCGAATTGTTTCAAATTTTTAAACTAGATCAAAGAATTGCCGTAGATTCGTGCCAAAATATTGCATCCAAATTTGCCCTAAAATGAAAATATGTTGAAAACGTTTTCTATAATTAAACTTGCGTAGACCTGCTACACAATATTTTCATTCAAACAAGGCCTATTTAGCGGGTTTTTTTAACCAAACATCATGACTGGCATTTTTCCTAAACTTGTGGTCTAATTCCATACCAAAAGTCCGGAAAAGCCCAGAACAACTACGAGTTTTCGTATTGAACGTCTGGGGGTTTGTTTTACTCGACATTTTGCGGGGTAGTGACTTAGTTCTAAGACCGCATTCTTATTTAGGAAACATTTCTACAGGCCTGAAATGCTTCAACCCACTGAAGAATTCCATTTCGACGGTCCAATCCATTTTGGCTACAGATTTCAAAACAATCGAGCTGTCAGAACTGTCTTTTCAATCGACATTAGAATAAAAACCAATGGCCCAGCCACGTTTTTCAATTTTATAATTTCTTTGATTGCCCTCCATGGTTCAAAGATTCGGGGACTTAGATACCTGGATTTACATAAGCAGGATTACAGGCGGTATAAATCAGTTTTGATCCTACTAATGAAGTTTAGTTCACCCCAAACGGGCCTTCTATATAATTTAGAGGAGCCAGATACACTAATACAACATTTAGTATCTGTTCTGTTTTTCGTGCTGAGGGATCACTGTATTTTGGTAGCTGATTAATTTCGCATGACCAATTTCTGGGAATTACATCAACAATACCGGATGAAGAGACAGAATGATTTGTATAGGTATTTCACGACTGTAATGCGTCTGAGAGTTTTCATCATCAAGATTCGTGTACAAAGCAATTTTATATAAGCCTGACTGTTTTCGTACTGAACGGCTAGGGGATGGTTTTCTCGAACGTCGAGAGGGTTTTCTGGGTTAATGGCTGAGTTCTGCGGCCACCTTCTTATTTTAAACACATTTTCACTGGTCTGAAATGCATCGACCCACGGAAGAAGTCCATTTCGACGGTCCGCTCCATTTGGCTACTGATACATTCCTATCCATCCCCATTCCCCTTTCGGACACCCCACTTTCAATCTATGCACCAACATAAAACCGGCATTTAAATAGATAAGATGCATCATTTAAAACAAATAAATTAGATTTATTCAACAAAAATAGACAATATAAGTAGATTTGGTGCTGACTCTGAGCAGAGCACTTCCTCAACTTCCTTACCTGACATGTATGTGGCGTGTGTATCCTTTGAGCCACCGTGATGGGAAATTCCGACCTCGCTTGAGCTTCGCGCTCACGCAATTTCTCAAATATGGGCATCAACTCGTCGAGCAATTCACCGGCTGATGAATTCGAATTGACGAGATGACAGAAGGAAAAAATCCAAACAAATTTGGTTAAAACAAATTTTCTCCCGCAAAAAGGAGATGCGGCGAAGGTTTCAAAAGACGATGGAAGGAAAAGACCGTGAGTTCGAAAATCTGAGCAGAATCGAAATTGAGAACAAATGTCGACACATTGTTGTAACTGTCCGAATGAATTTACGTTTTGTCTCAACTGAATGAAATTTATTATCGAAAATTGGTTTTTACACGGGAAACGTCATCATACTCATATTGTTAAGACAAAATTTACTTTTAAATCAAATTGGGAAACAATTCAAAGTCTACATGCGTGGAATAGCAAAACTGGCTGCAAAATATTCTTGGTGAGTGAGATATCTAACTGGCACTAGGAATCATCCAATTAGGTTGTGAGGGAGTCAATCACTACAAAATCAATCATTTCCAAATTTATTTTTGAAAAAAAAAAAAAACATCTTAATGTGCTGAAGAACACGCAAGAGCAAGAACCGTTTGCAGAAAACAAAACTCGTGCGAAGAGAGAAGAGTACCACACCATGCAATCCTGACGAGAGAGGAGGGGATGTCTGGAGTGACTTACCTCGATTGGTTGGCGGTGATCAGTCTTGCAGAACATACCTACTCGTACATCAGTCGAAAGACTTCTTGTGGCACTTACTATAGACGAAACACGAATCAAAAGCCCTACCTTCGTTATTGGGCCGGTATTGCTCGTCGGAGTTCGCCTTTCGGTGGACAGTTTGGGTTTGAAAGCTGACATGCTCTGGGAGACGTTGTCCGCCAAAATGAATTGTTCTCGCAATTCGATATTTGTTCTTCCTTTGGCTATGAAACAAAAATAATCGATCGTTTTGACAGGATTTCGAGGGTCGAGCACCTGAGAAGAAGAACGCCAAACTTTTGAAATTGCCGGGGTTTCCGTCGAGGGAGAAATTATCAGTTGCCGAACTGATTTTCTCGCCAGATGCAGGGATGGTCTGATGGTTTGAATATGATACAAATCTAAAATTTTGAATATAAAAATTAAGCAAAAGTTACATTTTTACGAATTTTCAGGAGAGTATACATTGATGTTTCTCAGTCAAGTTAAATTCTTTTTGTCCGAAAGCTACTTGCATTTTACAAGTTTTACCGCTTTATGCACTAGAAGCAAAAATTCTAAGAATAACCACTTTTTAGAAATCACGTTTATTTTTGTTGTAAATTAGTCCTGAAAAGTAGTTTTGAGTAAATAATTTTGATTCGTTTATATTTATAATTATAAATATAATTCAGCATACCTTTGGCCGAAAGGGCCACGTCTAATAAGTCGTGTTTTCGCCGTTTCATAAAAGTAGTAAAATACACAAACATTCAATACTAATTTGGACAAATATGTTCAAATTTTCAACACGCGATTTTCATTTTTTGTGATTTTTGCACCAAAAACGCACTATATTGAGTCTAAAAAGTTGTTAAGGAAAAGTAAATTAACATTTTGGAAGGTGCACGATTTGACACACATATGAAGGTATTTTCCTTCAAGTTAAGGGGGGTCGGGTTCGCCAGGGACATCACCAGTAAGAATTCCCTATGAAAATATAAAAGACCAGTAGCAGCTGACTTTTGTTCTTGTAGAACCGTCTTATTGACCTTACTGAGTTGGTTCTCCTCGTCCTCACGCATAAGAGTTAGAAAGGCCTCAAAGCCTAAATAATACGTTCTCAACGATTATTATGCCTATCATGACTTCTTGAGAATCAATTGATTGCGATGCCAAGACCCATTCAAACGAGATTTCCCCTAAATATCATTAATGAGTCGAATTTTACAGCTGAAGAGAACGCGACTTCAACAACTGTTGACTGCTCTTGCTTACCTTCAGTCCTTGTTGACGTATTTATTTAACCTAAGTTAACAAAACAGGTACGGTGATAAGTGCGTCAGTGAGGCAGTGAATTTTTCCAAAAATTATCGTTTGTTTCTTCATTATCTTGTAGGACACAATGTGACAAATACAACCACACGTGCAATCAAAATTTGGCAACTACGGTAATCACTCGTGTCTTGCTAAGCTGGTAATTGGCGTTAAAACGATAAAATTGTCATATTTACCTTCAGAGCTCAAGTCGAACTACTGTCTGTCTCGAGAAAATACGATGTCATTCGCACAAGAATAAAATATGAAATACATTCCAAAAGTAAGTCCAGTCCGTCAAGCAAAAGTCAACCTGAATCAAACCCCCGACTCCAAAAAAAAGTGATGTAAGCGGAATTTGAGAAAAAAATTGGGGAGAAAAAAAAAGGAAAATTGCGTAAAAATAACCGTAACCTGAGAAATTGAGTGAAATTATGATTTTGTTTGCAATCTGACAAAAGAAAAAAAAGCGGCGGAAAAACTCAAACCAAGAAAAAATGGACATGAGAGGGGGGAAAAGCCCCACAAATTCAAAAAGATGGCGCAAAAGAACAGAGAAGAACGCCAAGTGTCTGGAAAAGTGACGTCAGAATCTGAAATTCAATGTTCATTAAGAATTGTAACTTTAACACAAATCTTCATAAGACACTTGTCGTTCACAAGAATGAAAAAAAAAACTTAAGAATAAACTTGCAAGAAAATAAAAAATAAGGGCATGAAATGACTGTACATGAAGAAAATGAGCGAGGCGTGAAAAAAATGAATAGCAGATAATGTGGACACCCATTCGCAATGATGCACCACGAAAACTGATTGAAGATGCATTTCAAACGCAACACTAAGCTCAAACAATACAACTAAATCACAATGCTCAAGCGAGAAAAGTTGCTTGCGTGGAAAATGCAATCAAACTTTACAACAAAATCACGTGCTTGCGGCAATAAAATGTAAATCTTTAAATCAATAAATAATTAATTAAACAGTTCTGTAGCAAACAGACAATTTTTTTGGGTCACTTGTGAAATTGATTCAAAATAACGAACACAAGTCAAACGACGAGAGAAAAGAGAATTTTAGAAAAGTGATGATTTCCTATCATCTTTCGGACGTTCGATAATTTCGTTAAAAATTTTCTTCAGAGCTTTTCGTAACATTTTACTCAGATTTACGTAGTAAAAAGGATTACACGGGTGACGGGAAAGGCTTAGAGGAGGTAGAATTGACTACGAAGAGCGTGATCCATCGTGCGCGCTTAAAATTAAAAATTATTAAATATTCTGGTATCAGCATTTTATTTTATGGGTCAACAGCCCAACAAACATGGTAATAAATTTAAATGTACCTTCTGAGCTCAACAAAATTATCACGCTTGTTTCAAGTAATTTTATTTTCTCGTCCCAGTTTGGTTTCTATGGTTGAATTTAGAAGACATTAGAAATGAGGAGATGGACGAGTATATGAGTGGATTGAGATAAATGGGAGCTTCACATTCAAAGCAGAGGGTTACGAACAACTAAAAAGAGGGCAAATGTTCAAATGTTCGGCGGGGAGGAGAAGGATAGGTGAGATGAGGGCGTGTACATTCATTGACAATGAAATATGAGGGAAATCATCACTTTTCGCCAATCTTCCATATTTACTGTCAATATAACGCCTAGTGATGAGAAGAAGCGCGAAGAAGTGAGAATTTGTAACCGTATATGGGGGAGAGAAGAGGGGTGAAAGGGTTTCAGGACGTGAAGGACTTCGGAAAGAGCGAAGTGAGGAACGAGAAAAACTACAAGGATAGTGAACAGATAAAACTGGTGAAATATACGAGGACACAGCAGTGCGCGAGGATACAGGATGTGAAGAAGTGGGAGATAAGGGCAATTTGAAAAGCATGTAGCAATGAATTCACATTTCTTCGCGGGAGAGAATTAACTCTACTTTTTTAATAAGGAGGAACAACTAGATTTCAGTTGAAGTGAACCGGAGAGCTACACAGGACAGGAGGACTACTTTCGTTTCTTTAACATATGACAGAAGAACCAGCTTGAATTCTGTAAGAGAGCCAGCTTGAACCCTCTAAAATTTGACTAGAAAACTAGCATGAACCCCTTCTAATTGGACTGGAGAACCAACTTGGCTTCTTCGAAAGTTGACAGGAGGACTACATTGGTTTCTTCAACATTTGACAGAAAAACCAGCTTGAATTCTGTAGGAAACCCAGCTCGAATCCCCCAAAATTTGACTAGAGAACTAGCTTGAATCCCTTCAAATTGGTCTGGAGAGGCAGTTTGGTTCTATTTAAGTGCGACCAAGAACTCACTTGAACCCCCCCCCCCCCCCCAAATCATTTGAAGTAAAACCGAGCAAGATTGATCTGCAGATTTGGCAGTTGTTATTCGTTCTTGTTTGATCAAAACCTAACAAAATATACCTCCATGAACCAGCTCTAAGGGATGTATCTGCAGAATCGGATAAGATTCTGACTAGCGGGTTTTAAGGTAGGTCAGGGGAAATCACCCTAGTGATGACGATCACCAATTTTTCTTCCTTTCAAACACACATTACAAAAATTACCCCAAACTATACGGAAATGAAACGATCCACAAGGCACAACACCGACGGACAATAACTCAAAATAAATGTCCACCTCCTCTTTCAAAATAAAAACAAGCGAACTTAAGAGACACTGAGACATTGAGGAAAGGACCACTCAATAGATAAAACGATTTGTAAATGCTTCCATCCAAGCGCTATCATCCCAGCTAATTTTAGAACCGAAATAAAACCAACTGAATCCTAAAATATGAAATAAATGAATGAAACAGTTCTCTTGTGAACGAACTGTAGTTTCGAAAAGGGTTTTTCCTTGTGCAAAACGAGAAAAACTTACTTGGATTGCTCAGCGGGCACCAAGGTTCGTGCTCTTCGGGAATAAAGGGGTTTGGGATGGGGAGCATTTCAACTAATGTTTTGCAAAAATTCCAAAAATTGCAAAACATATTTTCGAAATTTTAAAAAAATTTTTGATTAGAGAAAGTCAAAATGTGAAAACGAGAAAAAGTCAATCATTTTTCAAGGATTTGAAAAAATAAAATAAATAAATAAAACATTTGGCATCCAAATAATTAATTTTTAGTGGGGATTGTGGATTTGTGAAGCGTTAGCAATTGCATTGGATGAAGATGGAAGGAGAGGAGGAAAGAAGGGACGCCAAGGACAAGGAGAAAACAGAAATGATCATACATTAGCACCTTTGAAGACAAAATTGAAACTAAATTCATTTTTTCCTGTAGTAACTAGTAACTTAATGCAATTGCTTATTTTTGAAATTACCAAGCATTTAATTACACTAAAAAAAGACTAATTTATGTTTCTATTCCTCAAATCTTACGATAGTAACCAAAGCTCGAAATATAAGCGGTGTCGGTTAAAATGATTATTTATTTGACTTTTTGATTCTTGACAGTTATTTTATGTATGAAAATACCTATAGTCGTATTCTGTACACAAAGTTGTGTATAAGTTCTATGAGTGTGGCCGACTCACCTCTGCAGGGATCGTTCTTGACGAGGAACTCTTCGAGGGCGACCCAACCACCACCAACGCGGACCATCACAGTCGAGCGGAGGATGCGGACGAGACGGAGTTTCTGACTGTCACCGAACTGGGGGTAAGAAAAGTTTGTTAGGTAACCAGGTGATAAAAAGCCAACTTGAGGAGAGAGAGTGAGCAAAAGTGGTAGTCTTAATTATCTGCCTTATTACACTGGCGTCTGTGAAGGTCTAGGGTCCTAGATCCCTGCGCTCGCTGTGCTACCTGAGGCTGATTAAGTTACATTTTGCTGAGCTGAGACCATCATTAATGGCCACTACTGCTGTCTCCCTTTTCCTTGCAGTTGACAGCAGTTCATTATCACCTCATAATGCATAATGGTATTCCGTACACAAACTGCGGTTACTGGCAAGCACAAGAAAAGCACCCACCATCACAGAAGTTAACAGCACAGCAACAGCCAAGTTGATAACAGCAGCTTGGAAGTTGGTAACGGCCTAAACAGCCGAATGACCTGTCTGGTTATCACAGGAAGCGCAGGGATAACGTTATTCAACCTCCCATCATTCCCAACATGGCCTTTTATGTGTTATACTTGAGGATTTTTCCCGTGGTTGCGTGTTACCCTGCTTCTTGCTAAGCAGATCCCTTGTAGTGGAAAAATTGCCTACTTTCACACAGAATATTAATTGGAAAATTTGCATTATTTATACGGTGAAGTTTGAACTAACCCTGTATTTCCCTTCTCCAACTTGGAAGACGCGGAACTTTTGCCGACACGTACACAACATCACGAGTCGTTTGACTTCGTCGTGAATCTTGTCTGCCTCCGTCGCTGGTTTCCTAATAATTTAAAATTTTCACATTTAGAGACTAATACATTTAGAGTCACAGCGATTAAAACTTGACAAATATTGACAAGACGACCAACCTTTCTTCCCAGTCGGGCCGAAGAGCGGCGATGAATTCCTTCCAGTCAATATATCCTTCGGAATTGTGGTCGAACATGTCGGCGACGGCACCCATTTCCAATTTGTTGGTATCGAATTCTGATGGATGGAAAATTTTATTGTGACAGAGCAACCATCAGTGAAGAAGAACACGGACAAAATGGGATGCCAGATTAAAACAAAACTGCGCCTTACTTGTTTTGATGATTCCGTCGACAAAGTCGTCCCGAGGTATGAGGCCGTCGTTGTTCTTGTCCATTTTCCTGAACAAATCTGTCAACCTCGTCTTCTTGTGGTTGTTGAATCTGAGGAATCGTTTTCTCCAGTCTTCCCACGAAAAGTTTGCCAGCCGCTCCAACTCCCTGAGATGATTGAGGTGGTCGTTGAGCCGCCTTTGCCGCTCCCACGACAACAACCACACAGATCGCCAACGGTCGTACAACATTCGGCTGCGGGTGCATTTGAATTGAGGCTCTGGAGTTTTGCTGTGGAAAACCCAAACATTAAAATGTGAAGTTTCTACAAATCGTGCTAAAATTAAATGTTTGTACTTGTACAACCAAGAATGATTACATAGATAAATAATATATGACGGAAAAACTAACACTACTCAACAGATACTAGATAGGTACAGGTAGAACACGATAAATTACAAGTACAATGCGCTAATACAATGGGAGCACAAATTGGCCACAGGGGATGCAACAAGTCAACAAAATGCTTCGCGGAAAAATTCAGGCACTCAACGAAGGCAAGAATAGGACTGATAAGGATACAAAATTGTACAAAATGTATGCATTTAACGTAGAAAAATGTGTTTCCTGATGAGTATGGGGGAACTCAAACCCACCAAGCACCCCCGGCCCTTTCATGGACACTTGGAAGTCCATTACTCAAATAACAATAAACACTGGTGAGCCCGACATGACACAAAACGATTTTCGCCCGAACTAAGCAACATCCTCCTTCCTCCACGATAAAGCCCCCTCCCTCCCTCCAACTGCACTGTTCATCAATAAGTAATCATGAATGAACTACAAACCTTCCTTTGGCCGGAAATTTGGGCCAATATGCGGCAAACCAGAGTCTACGGTGTCTTTTGTTGGACTTGAGCGGCTGTTGAAAGAAATATCGTATTCATTGAACCTTCCAAGTAATTATGATTGAGAGAAAAGAGGGGAAGAAACCCCTTTGTAAGAGAGCGTTTGAAGTAAATCAAATAGGAGTGCTTCTTGGTAAGAAAATAAAGTTTTGGTAGTTTCCTTTGGAAATAAACTCTGGATTTAGAGGAAAATCGTCTCTTATTTTTCAATTTAATAATTTGTTAACAAAAAATCATAAGTAATTTAAAAACAGTTAAATTAAAAAACAAACGGCAATGTTAGGAGATATAGTCGGAGTTGAAATTCAATTAACCAAATTAGAGTTATTACTGGATTCCTGAAGGGCCTGACATTTACCTGGAAACGAACGATCCAACGTGCTGAGATGTTCCTCGAAGACCTCAAGCTGCGGAGTGACAAGTCGGAAATGCAATTACAACGAATAGCGCCAACAAAAAAGGGGCGAAAACGTAGCATGAGAACACAAAATGCAACAATTTACAAAATGACGATGCCAAATGAGGTAAGTACAATGCAATTAACACTGATAATAATTTAGAAAAAATAAAATAATAAAATGATGCTGAAGTAATCAAAATGAAATACACGAGCGACGTCACCATGCTACCGACAGAGAAACAAAATATACGCTACGAACGAATATGGTAACATTTCAAAGGATAGGAGGGCTAATTTGGGCATAACAAAACAATGTACCTGATGCTCTGCCTCCTTTGGACTTCGTGAAGTTCTGTAGTACTTTGCCTCGTCTCGTCTTTGCTTGTTTTCTTTGATTGTTTCCTCTCTTTGATTGTTTTCGCTTTGATAACTGTGTCCACTTCGGCAGTGCGTTTAGCCATGTCCTCCATAAAGACGGTGTGCTCGTCAATTAGCCTGAAAATAAAAATAATAGAGTGAAAGTTGGGGGAATTTTCATTATAATAAGTTTTTACATGATAATAGTTTTGTGACTTAATTTCAATTTTAATAATTAATCAGAAGAAAAGGTTTTTTTTTTTTTTTTTAAGCCAAAATAAGCAACTTGTCTGAGCAAGTTGCGCGCGTTAATAAACAAACAAGAACAAGATAAAACTGACCTTTGGGTGGGTGGCACCTCCGTCGGAAGTTCTTGGTGTTCCAGGGAGATGAGGAGCGACTCTTTCTCACCGGTCCACGCGAGCAGTTCGGCGAGGAGCGAGTCCATGTCCTGGAGTGCTCTCAGCTGAGCGTCGAGCATTTCCTTCCGTTGCCGCGCCCATGACGTCACCTCTTCCCAACGGCTCTGAATGATGGTGATCCAGTGCTTGACGACTGACGCACCGTCCGGATGAGCCTTGGCGAGGATTTCTTCAGCGAGGCGGACCGTTCCGTCCTTTTCCCTCTCCTTGTCGTGGAGCTCCCGAAGGAACTTGTCGTGCTCGAGGATTTGCGCTCTGGTGTCGGCCTCGTCGTCCGGCAACGAGTCGACAAAACGGAGCTTCATCTCCGCGTCGGACAGCCATTCAAGGAGCATGTTGACGGCTCTATGGAGCTCTTCGGCTTGTCGTAGGGCTCCTTGCAGTTTAATACCGCGCTTTTGAGCCAAACTCACAGTTTTCCCGCCACAAGAGCTCATTTCCACGATTTGACTCGACATGCCAGATGTGTCGCCTTTGTTCGCCAGTTCACGCCCCGAACGCTCGACCGAGTCCACTTGAGTCCTTCGGTTCTCCAATTCGGTCTCGAGCGCCTTGTGCTGATCGATGAGCATTTGCACAGTGTCCAGGTCGCCGTGGACGGGGGTGTCAGCGCTAAGGTCGCGATGCGTGCGCCGTAACCAATCAAGGAGCGCTTCCAGGCGTCCTTGACCTGACCGCAGTAGAGCAAAGCCTCCTCAAGGCTGCGTTGCCTTTCCACGGCTTTGGCACACACGGTGTTCCACATGTCCTTCAGCTGTGCCGCCATGTTCTTCAAAGCTGTTTCGTCCCCTTTGGCAGCTCGTTCTCGCAGTACCTGAAAATGAAAATGTCGATTTGAGTAAGTTGATATGACCACTAAGACGTAAAACAAGTCGTTTCCGAACTACGGCAAATCCAGTCCTACTGCAGTCCTGACATCACGCACCTTGCCGTTACGCATAACAGTATCGTATTGCCCTTGCTTCCCGGCGATCGCTTTCTGAGTTTCCTTGTGTTGGCCAAACGATGTTTGAGTTTCGCCGGGTCATTGGCAGCCGCCGTGATCTCGTCCGAAATTTCGTCCAACCGCTTGTCGGTTTCGGCCAACCAATTCATCAGACTGGACCAGGAATCGTGGTAGTCTTTAGCCTCTTTGTAGCCATGGTCGAGAGCTCTGGTTCTTTCTGCCGATTTCGACACAACCCTTTCCCACCTGTGCTGAACACTATAACAGAGGAATGAAACAATACATATCAATACAATTGGATTTTGATGAGATTAATCGCCCAATTTCTACAGTAAATTTTGTACTTACCTGACTAGAAGATTTTTTATAAGAATGACATCCTGCTTTTGGCAGAAATACTTCAAGTGCGTCCCTTGACGGTCCAATTGGACCATCGCCTCCCGGTGAGTGCCACTTCTTTTTGGAATGCCTTGTGTTGTTCAATTTGAGCTAAAATTGTCTCCAAAACTCTCGATACGGGTTTCAGATTGGACAGAGTCTTTTCGGCTGATTTTCCACTCAGTTCCATGACCCCCTTACACCGTTAACCAATCAACAAAATTCTACAACGAAATTGAAAATGAAATAAGAATACAATGTAAGAGTATTATATCAAAAGATGAAATTCAATCAAATACGTACCTGTAGAGCGTCGTGGAATTCGGTAGCTTCTTTGAGAGCAATTTCCAACTTGATTTTCTTGTCATTGGCTCGTGCAGAGACACTTTCCCAACGTGTTTTGAGTGTCTTGAGCGACTGAGCCAAGTGATTGGATGAATCCGTGGCGGAGGATTTTTTCAGCATTTCGTTGCCTCGGGAAAGGACGCCTTCGACTCGAGGACGAGAATCTGCGAGTGAAAATTGGAATTTCAGAGAATTTACTTCCAAGAGAAACATAGCTCTTTCAAGAGTGGTCCACAGGGGCTGGTCTTACCTTCGAGCTCGCTGTAGACGACCATAAACCGTTCTAACTGTTCCGACGCTGTCTCTGGCAGGCCACCAACAGGTTTGGAGGCCGCAATGACCGAGTCGACCTCTCCCAGCCAACTCAGCAGGTCTTGTACCTCTGACGAGAACCGGTGCCCTTGTCTAAGAGCTTCTTCCAACTCGGTCTGGCGGTCGGTCGCCTTGGCCAAGAGTGCTTTCCATTTGGAGTTGAGATTCTTCAGTTTGTCCTGGACCGAGTCGTCTTTCCCTCGGCCTTCTTCGATGATTTGGCGCCCAGCATCGTTCAGGGTGTCGACGGAAGTTTGATGAGCTGTCATATCATTCATCAGCACCTGTAATTTAGACGCCACGATTTGACTTGATTTATCTTCATTCAACAACCCATTTGAGAGAGTTTTATTGAATTATTCAACGCACCTTGAGTTTGGCCAGTTGGATCTCGAGTTGGTGAGGGTCGACCGCAATGGGGTACATTTCAGTGTCCAAAGTCCGATCGGTGGCTGCTATCCAAGCAAGAAGCTCGGACAACGCTTGTTGGAACTGACCTAACCTCAAAAGAGCGTTCTCAAGCTGTCGGTACCGCTCAGCAATGCCCCTGAAATAAAAATATGACGTTGAAAACCATTTTAAAGTGTTCAATTTGAGCGTGGAAATCAAGATGCTATCCTTTCCCTCAACGTACCTGTGTAATTCGTCCCAACGACTATTGATTTTGGACAAGTCCTCTTTGAGCCCTTGAGCCTGCTCAGCCGAACTGCGCTCGGTGAGTTCTGCCGCTTGTCTAGAGACAAATTAAAGAATATACTCGTAAAACGCAACATATCTGCATGTTTGATCACTAACTGACTAACCGCTAGAAATTATTAATAACCAATAAGTCAATCGGTCGAGATACATAATTCGAATGAATGTAAATATGAATACGAATAAAATTCGTCGATCTGTACTATATACAAGTCCGTATTCACAAAGAATACGGTAACTACAAATTGAAAAGATTGTCTTACAAAAATTATAAATTTATTTAACAACGTACAAGTAAATATACAATTTAGTTATTCTTACAAAAGAAAAATCGATTTTTGCTCGTTCTTAATCATATTTTTTTACGTATTGCTATTGGTATTGGTACATGTTACCCGAGCTAAGAAGGTGAAGTGAGCAATTCTTGGGCAATTATTAAATTGATTTAGATTAGAAAAGTATATCATTTTACCTCCAAATAATCCTTGATAGCAAGCAAAGAAGTTATGAGTAGTCATGGGAACAAGAAATACATCACATGCATTCAACAATGTTGAAGAAGAATGATTGAATAATTTACCTGTTGAGAGACTCGACCTTCACCATCATCGGGTCCAAGAAGGATCTGAGATCTTTGACTTCTTTCATTTGAGCTCGAATCGTGTTGATATCTTCTCCCAACGGCCCCAAAGCAGAAAATCTTCAAAATAAAAATTATCAATTAAAATCGGCATTTATTGCAATAAAATCAATTAAAATTTGTTGCACTTTGAATTCTGAACGGTTTTACTGATGAAACGTACCGAGCTTCGGCGGTTTGGAGGAACTCTTTGAGAGAGCGGAGCATGTCGTGGAATTCCATGGCACGTTCCATGGCGTCAATAAGGTTTTCTCGCCGTTTGGCGAACAGCGACGTCACCGTGTCCCAGGCGTTGTCGAGATCCTCGATGTTCTTGCGGACTTCGGGCTTGTCCGGCTCGCCGACCAAGGACATCAACTTGGCCCCAGTCTTGCGGACTTCCTCAACGTTGGGTTTGGTCTGGACGATCTCCTGGTTGATGGTGTCGAGCTGGTCGGCTTGAGCTTGGACTTCTTCAGGTCTCAGCGCGGGTGGCTCCTGGTTGACCAGGGAGGACTCAATTTCAGCTAAGGCCGCAACGACGGACTCCAACTGTGACCAGAACCGAGCAGCCACTTCCAGAGCTTCGTTCAACGACTGGTTACGGGATTTGGTCGCAGCGTTCACGTCGTTCCACAGTTGTTGCAACTTCTCCATCTTCCTCTTGATGTCTACAAAAAATGAAAACTTACAAAATGTCCCTACTTTGGTCAATATTTCAGCATAAATGAAGTCGACTTAGCTAACCTTTGACTGCGGGATCCGTAGGTGATTTTGCAATCACGTCACCCGCTGCCTTCTTGATTGCTTCAAAAGCGTCTTCCCTCTTGGCAATCTCGTCGACAAGCGACTTGTTTTCTTTGAGCTGTTGCTTGATTTTCGGAACATGAGCTGACACCTGGAACGTGTTAAACGGAGAAACGTCAGCAAAAATATATACGCAACACAATGAAACAGACTGCACAAACAATGACAACACAAGGTGGCATTTCGTCTTGTCACTTACAGGCTCTGCAGAGCTGACTTCATCTGCGGCGTTGGTCAGCGCTCTCAACATCCCCTCGAGCTTGTCAGAGAATTCGGAACTCTCTTGGAGGGCCTTTTCCAAGGCTTCCTGGCGAGCTTTGAGCAAGTTGCGGAGGGCGTTGTACCGCTGGTTGTCCGAATCCATGACTTCTTGTACCTTCTGGCCTTCGTCGTACTGGACAAGCTTGATGAGAGCCTCTCCAGTTTTATTGAGCTTGTCAATGAGCGGCTTGTGCTCGGATATGGACTGAAGAAGACGCTGAAAGAGACAGGAAAATTGAAACGTCACTTTTAAATCAAATTGATCTCTCTTCGTGCAATTCCTCAGATCCCCTTACCTGAGTAACGGCCTGATCTTGAATGAGAGCTTGTGGCCGCAACATAGATGGCCGTAAATTCTTGGCCTCATTCTCCCTCTCTCAAGCCAGGACACCAATTCGGAATGAGACGAGTCAAAATGCTGACTCAGAGCAAGAGCTTGCTCCAGAAGCGACAACCGATCGCCAGATGCAACCCACACTGAGTCCATAGTCTCACGAAGGTCGGCCATTTTGTCTCGCATCAGCGAATTGTCCTCGTATTGTGGGCTTTCACGAAGAACCTGCAAGTGGTACAAATGAAAAAATAATTACTTAGTTATAAAATTATAAATGAGACCAAGGAGCTTATAGGATAAATTAGTCTTAACTGGTAGATTTATAATTTCTGAATTATACAAAGTTATATTACAAATGGATAGAATAATCCAAATTCAAATGTTGATGATTTTAAAACATAATCCTCATAAACGAACAAATTCAAGCAATAAAAATTCGATAGTTCATTGTTGAATTAAACATTCATTGACGAATGTTCTTTTATGTTGACCTTTTTGGCGGTGTCGAGGACGTCACGAACACGACCTTTTTGTGACGCGATGTCGTCGTTGAGTGCCTTGTGCTCCTTCAACTGCAAACGGATGACGTGAGGCTCGCTTGAAGGAGGCTCTGCTTCCCTAAGTTGGGCTTCCACCTCACGGAACCATTCAAGCAGGGAGTCGACGTCTCCAAGGACCTATAAACGGGTAAAACGGTTAGATCGGCAATAGGAAATGTAACACAGACATTCAATACCGGGGTGGGGGCAGTCACCTCGAGAGATCGTTGCTTGCAGAGGCGAAGGCGCTCAGCTTTGCGTTGGACTTGTTGAGCAATGGCGTCGAAACGACGGTTGTCACGGGTGACAAGGCCCTCGATCGTCGCCGCTCCTTCACCAGGCCCGATAGCACACAGTTGGGGCCCGAGTTGGTTGATGTTCTCCAAAACTGGTTTGAATTCTACAACAAAAGAGTATACAATTTGTAAAGTATCATCAACAGAAATTGTCATCGACTTAAGCCATGGATGTCTCACGGGCACCCACCTTGTATGTCCATTTCCAAGGCTTGAATCGACTCTTCGCGAGGTTCAGCGCTCTGCAGGGTGGTTTCAGCGCCGTGCATCCAGTCAGAGAGGCGATTATGAGCATGGTGGAACTGCTGAACAAGTGGAAGCGCCTCCTGAGTCTGTTTCAGTAGGTCGTTGCCTTTGGTGGTCAGCTCATTGTAGCGTCGTTGCAGAGAATCGAGTTTGTCTTTGAGTTGAATGGCCTCGTCTGAAGAAATGTTCCTCATCAGCTCCAACCCAGCATCTACAGTCGAGTCGACGGAGCCTTGCTGATTGGATATTTCCTCCGTCAGGTCGGCGAGGTCCTCCATTTGAGCAAGAAGTTGTTCAGTGTGAACTGCTAGGACTTTGTACTTGGACAGGCGGTTCTCCATGCCCTGCATCCAAGCCTGTAATTGCTGGTAGGTGACGACCAAGTGACGAAGACGGCCACGAGCTGCTTCGAGGAGAGTAGCTACACCTTCAGACGCCTCAACCAGTCCCGAGTAGCTGCGCACGTAATCAACAATTTTGAACAAATCGTCTTTGGAGCCCACCAGGATACAATGAAATGTTGACCAGGAGTCAATGAACAACCTACCTAACATGTACAACAAGCTTGCAACAGTCTATTTGGCATACTTAGACATAGACTTACCGATCAGCAACTTCTTGGACTTTGTCTGCAACTGCGGAGGCCTCGTCCTCCCCGACGAGATTGGCCAACTCGGAAGCAACTTCGGTCAAATCGCTTAAAGCACCCTTCTGCCTCAGAATCTCGTCGTGGAGCGCGTTGTGTTCTCTTATTTTTTGCTGGATCTTCTCCTCGTCCGTCGGCACCAGCTCCATGTCTTTGATCTTCTTCTCCGTCCGATCCAACCAGTCGACGATAGGGTTCAATTTGTCTTGGAACTCCTTGGCAACGCCCATCGCCTGCTCCAAAGCGGTCATCCGAGTGGCAGCCTTGTCACTGAGGTCGTCGAATCTTTCGGCCAATGAGCGCAACTGGCGTTCGATGCCCGCGCGTTCAGCGGCGTCGCAATTGGCAGCCACTTCTCGCCCCATCGCGACTAGTGATGACATCGATCCTTGACGATCCAGCAGCATCTTTTTCAAGAACTATAAACAAGCAGTCGTGAACAACTTTTTCTTGGAACATCGAATGAACAAACGACTGAAATTGTAGCTTACCTTTTGTTCTTGGAGTTGAGCTTTAACGACTTTGAAGTCGGCAGAGGGTGGTCGTTGATTGGCGACCATTTCTTCCGTGTCAGACAGCCATTTGGACAGACCCTCAACCGCCTCTTGGAATTTGCCGCTTTGCAGGAGTCCTACGTCCAGTCTCCTTTCTCTTTCAACCATCTGAACACACGAGATTGTTTCAGTGAGACGATTCTGATCATGAAGACAACTATGAAGATTCCTAATAGAAGTTTCCTGAGCTTACTTTCTCTTTAACGGACGCCCATCGCTCGGCGAGTTTCTCGCATTCCTTCTCAACCGCGGCTGTTGATACTCCCGGAGCGGCCGTGCCTGCTAGGACCTGTCCAGTCGACAAGGCTAACTCTACGGAAGCGCCTGCCGGCTCGATGACATCCCGACGCAACTTGACAGCCTCTTCCTGCTGATTTCGGATTGTCTCTGGCTCGGATCCGACAGGCTTGAGACGTTTAATTTCGTCTAAAGCTGCGTCGACAGAATGGTTGGCATCTTCGACCTTTAAAAATATAAAACAAAAAATCAATAAATAATACCTCCAATAATTCTTCTATAATAAGGAGAACAATCAAAATCATCCAACCTTGACGATAAAGTCCTTGAGACGGTCCAACGCATCTTCCAAAGCTTCTTCTCTTCTCCTTGAGCCAGCTTCAATGGAAGCCAGGCGCTTCGAAACGTTTTCAGCCTAGACAAAATTTATCATAAAATTTTTTTTCTTCAACTGCAAATAGTACCATAGACATCAAACTTAAAGAACAAAGATGTGAAATTCTACCTGTTGTCTGGTGGCGTCAGCAGAAAAGCCCGAGTCGACGAGTGAATCGGCCAATGCCATCATAGCGCTGACGTCATCTGTGGCGCGGTTCACCTGAGAAACGGAAGACATAAGTGTCAGGCGAAGTACGCAATCAAGTGATTCCACAGATGTCACATATTAAAGGCAATCAATTTCACCTTGGAATTGAACGCAGATAATTGATCTTGTTGAGCTCGCAGAGTCTTCATGTCTCTACCTGGAGGCTTCATTGCGTTCAATTCGTCTTCCAAGGAGCTCAAGTCCGTCATCAAGTGCTTTACTTTCTCCTGGGAATCAGAAAATGATTAAATGCTTCAGCTTCGAACGCCATGAAAGCCTGAATGAGATGAGTCAATCTTGAATTGGACGTCACCAGTCTGAAATTACTCGAGAATTCTTAGAACCAAAATCTAAGTAACCCACGAAACATTTAATATTGAACCAATATATTGCGATAATAAAATGGAAGATGAGCTTCTGGATGTCTAAACCATAACAAATGGAAGACTGCTCGCGTGGCATGCATGGGAGGGCAGATTAGTACAAAGAGGCAATGAAGGCCTCTTCTTATGAGCAAGCGTTTTGAGAGATTTTCATCTATGTAAGAATTTAAAGGTATTCATTCAGATGGAATGATAAATGGATAGTTTTTCTATTAATTTAAATACAAACTCACGTTGTACTGTTGCACAGCCTTGGCAGCGACTTGTGCCCGGTCGCAACGGTCATCAAGTCTGGCCGACAGATCGTCAAGCCGTTCACCTAGGGCACCTACTTCGTCGGACAGTCCGGACGTTTTGCCCCGAGACACGTTGGCGATTTCGTCGTCAAGTTCGGCGCACGTTACCCGCAACGTCTCGAGCGGCTTTCTCAGCCCGAGCACCTCGTCACGAAGTGTCGCCAGCCGTGAGAGAGTGGCAGCGTCCGTGTGTGTGGCGAGGGAATCGTGAGAGCCGAGACGGTCCTCACACCGTGTTGAACGGAATGGGACAGACCTCGGAGACGGTCGGAAGCGTCGGCAATGCGACGTCCAAGCTCTTCCAGCGTCGACGTCCGCGCCAGGAGCTCGTTGTTGAGCTTTTCCCAGCGTGCTTTAGCTGCCGCAAGTTCCTGCAAAGACGATCGATAATCATATTCAAATATGCTTCTCTAACCAGAATCAAGTTTTGACAAATCGCAATAGTAATGATAAATTTCAGGTTGGGCCACCTAAGTTTCCAATTGCAAAAGCCTTAGCATGGAACGAGGGAGACTTCCCAGAATGTGGATCGAGAGACTAATGGCCTTTTCCAAAAGCTTCCCGGACCCAAAATTCAACTGGGCCTTGCAGTTGAGGGCATCTTTGTGGAAAGAGAGCAAATCCTTATTTCCTGGATTCTATTCATACATCTATCTATCTATATAATAACAAACTCGAATAATCAATAACCTGAAGGTAGCTCATGATTTTCGTCACTCACCTGCATGACGATTTCCTTGTCGATGTCACACGAACCAACGAACGTTTCTCCCAGCGAGCGCAAATGTTCGAATTCGCCCGACTTTTTCCAAACGTCATTCCTGAATGCGGACAGTTCGCGGAGATGTTTGTCTAAGTCCCTTCGACTAAAACTGTCCGGTCGCAGGGAATCGAGTTTATTCTCAGCTTGGGATAACCAAGGGACGAAGGATTCGAGGGCTTTGTACTTGCGGCAGTGTTCCATCGAGGTGGCCAACCTGACGAGGAAAAATGTCATCTTTATTATCATACTTTTTTTTCCAACTTCCCGCTAATTCTCCCACATTAATAACGTCATCCCCCACCACAACTCAGAAACTATTTAGAAAGCGTTTCGTGGAGTTTTAATATCTCATAAGTAGTAATTTTTTAAAAATTGTTTCTTCTTTTTTGCTTATTTTTTCATAAACACAAACTTACCGAGTCTGTCGTTCAACAGCTTCTCTCTTGAGCCGTTCCCACTGGTTGCGAAGGTTGTCGAGGCTGCGAGACGACTGTTTGTCAGCTTTTTGCGACGCTCCTCTGTCCAGCAACATGATGATTTGATGTTCTTTGGACATGACGTCTTTGTAAATGGGCTCGTGAGCTTCAACCTAGACAAGAATGATAAAACTATTGACAGTGATACCTGGTTATTCAATAAGGAGTAGTAGATTGCCTTAGAAGTAGTCAGAAATATTTGCCTGTTGTTGGAGAATGTCACGGTCAGCTGAAATCAGCAGGCGTTCAGTCAGGCCACCCAACTCTTCTGAGAGCCAACCAAGGGTTTTAGCGACTGTGGCGTCAAACTCTCGGCCGTCTCTCAAGTGCCCTTCAATCTCCGCCTTTCGTTGGTCCAATTTGGCTTGGAGGGCGTTGTACTGCTTGTTGACAGCTGCCAACTTGGCTTGAATGTCCGCTCGAGACGCCGCATCTGTCAACACTTTGCACAAATGCTCTCCAGCAGCCTCGGCATCCGCCAATAGTTGACGAGCTCCTTCCAATTGCCGCTCACAGGCCTGCAACTTCCTCAGATGTTGTTCAGGATCTTTCTCAGCCTGAGCGGTGTCGATCTGGTCGGAGATGTTCTGGAGCGTGTCTCGGAGTCGTGACAGACCCAAATCGAATTCTTTTGTCGAATCAACCGCCGCACCCAAATTGGCCGCACGGTCATCCAATTTTTTGGCCAAGGCGACCCATCGATCTTGGACCGTCTTTAATTTGGCTTCCAGCGGAGTCCATTTGGCTCGTGACACAACAACTGACTAGTCGTATCCTCCAAGTGCGACAGTTGAGGACCCATCGCCCGAAGTTCCTCTCGCAATACTTGCACCTTGAATAAAGAAATTCCAAACTTATTTAAGATGCTTAAAAATAGCTGTGAAAACCAGAATAGTTATCGACAGAAGTATTAGAATAAATAAATGTTACTTTAAAATGCCATCAAAATAGATACATTTCTTCAATTTATCATGAACAAAAACAAAAAAGAAATAATCAAAAGAAATCGTATTTCAACACTTCAAAATGCATTTACCTGTTCCACTTGAGACTGAACCATGCGAGGGTCGGACGAAATTGGTCCTAAAGCAGCGGTCATGCGCTCTTTGGCCGACAGCCAAGTACCAAGATGATCATGGGTGTCGTAAAGGTCCTTGAGATCGTCCAAGAGTTGAATTCTGTACACGGATAAGTACGAGTAAATAACAAAAAGAATAAGAATAAATAATACAGAGAGATTCCAAGACAGCACATGTACATGGACAAAAATCGGACCAATTTGGCACGTTCCTAACCCAATATTTTAACAAATCTTAAATAATATAAATGCCCCATTTGGTTCATTAAAAAAATTGTTGAAACAATTGCTCATTGTATCAATATACCGTCCATAAAGGACCAGCAGAGCTCATTGCATGGGAAGGCAAAATTAGCTAGACACATCAAATAATATCAAGGACCAGCAGGGCTCTCTGCAAGGGTTAGCAAAATGAATACTACTCACCTAGATTTGCAGAGGTCGCTGAGGTTTTTCCATTTGGCTGTGACGTCGTTCAGTTGCTGTTGCAACGCGTCGGATCCTGGAGCGTTTGCTTTTTTCCTCAACAATTCGTTCACCGACGTTTTCGTGTTGTCAAGCAGTGATTGCTTCTCGTACATTTCCTCGAGGAGGCCCTAGGGAGGACATAACACTCAGCACGTAAGTTCAAACGGCTCTTTAGAGATGCCACTGTCGTATCAATTTAAATTCCAACCGAAGACTCACCTTAACGACTTTGTTGATCTTGTCTGCCTCGTCTCTGGTGTTCGGAAGCGTGTCACGGGGCAATGAGCGGAGAGTGCGTTCGATGAAGGCGTCAAGGGTTTTGAGGTGCTCCAGCGCCTTTTTAAGATCCTCTCTAGTGTTGTCGAGCTCATTAGAACGCTCTGATAGACGGCCTCCCAGAGCGGAGTACCGATTGTATAGGTCGTTGATCTCTTGTTGGACGCCAGTCGAGTCTGGAATGAGATTGATTCAACAAATAAGAATTATTTCAAAGGGCTGCAAATGCCTGTAGATCAGGTGAGGCCGTACTCATATCCGAAAATATAAACGATAACCTACGATTGCAAAGTAAATTAGTATATGTCGTATAACGCACCTTCGAGGTGGAAGGCTTCTTGGGACGAACGTCGACTTCCAAACCCTGACGACCCCGGCGACAGTGGTGACGTCATGGAAGCGTATAATTTGGTTGGCGACGGTGACGTCAAATCCTGCGAGCTTTTCCTTCCCACTAAAAAAAGGGTGGCTATAGGAGATTTCTTTTAAAGCATTTTGGTTGAGAGTCGAAAAATGAGCTACTCACGAGCAGAGAGACGTTTGACAGGGCTGACTGAGCTTCTCCTCCGCGTGGGCGATTCAGGACGATCAAAGGCGTCCAAGGCGGAT
>JADDOF010000136.1:0-29775 GCA_019603395.1 Cyrtorhinus lividipennis | reverse complement strand
AACACTAAGTAGCTTTTTCCAAAAAAATTTTTTTTTCAAAAAATCAACTAAAATATCCGTCAGACAAGTAGGTACATGGCTTGAATTATACGACAGAAAATCGCGTCTTTTCAGAAAAACGTGGTTTCAGAGAAAATATGAGATCGTTTTTATACGCCTTTGGCTCGTACTAGCTCAGCGAGGTAGGGAATTCTCAGAATTACTCGGAAAACCGAAAAAACTTTTGATCAGTGAATTTGGTCAGAAATAGAATGCCTCTCAGAGCGCAATTTTGAACCCCTATACTTGATGCAGTATGTTCTCCTACCACCAAATCTGTTCTTCGTGTTTGTGATTATTTTGATATTTTGATCTTGAGTACTCCGGGGAAAGGCTCGTAATAACGGAGAATCCAAAGAAATGGGTCCGGGAACGATTGGTGCCCTCTGGATGAGGTTATAGGTCAAAATGAGTGCCTATCTACCCATTTCGAATGTGTTTTCAAGATTTCTGGTACCTAGGTGTGTGGGGTATCATTTTCCACTAAATATTCGACGCTGAATTCAATGAGACGTGCCTTGGAACGATTGGCACCCATCGGAAGGGGTTATGGACGCTGAATCGATTGAAATGAGTCTCCATGCACCAGGTCTGAGGTATAAGCAACCCCTGTGATATAGAATGAACGACCCTACACGAATTTTCGGCTTATTATGTTGGCAATAATAGTTAGAGTGTCCACCGTTGGATTTTAATACAGAACAAAATATTCATACGCGAGTCATTGTTTGTTTGAAATTCAAGCTTTAGCTGCTGATGGCAGCCTGCTTCTCAAAAACTCAATCTTCTACCTACTGTCGAAATGCAAACTTGCTAACACTACTTAACTGCTACCTACGCTCTCTATTCTCCGAATAAATGAATGAATAGAGCACCTTTCTTCAAACGGTAGGGCGTTGCTTCCTAACAAACAAACTACCTTTTGATCGCTTCGACTCCATTGTTCCTTTCAGAAGTTTTTTTTTAATAGTCTTCAACGATCAAATTAATTGACGTGTGTTTTAATAATGTAGTTAGGGGCCCTTGGTAACTGACGTTGAGACGAAAGGCCTCGTAGGAAGTGGGCGTGTCTTCAGGAGTCACGGTGCGCTTCAATAATTTGAACCTTTCGTCGCTAGGGTTTTTTCCTCGAACCTAACGAACCATTTGATGGTGTTGTGTTTTATGACACAAGTTTATTCGGAGCAAAATGTGTTAAAACGGAGAAATCACTGTCTGCGTTTAACTTTTTGGCTTCATCGGTGTTCCACGTTGGCTCTGCCAGATCATCAGCTGTCTCACTAATCAGCATACTGACCATTCTTATGCCCTTGAGGCAACCCATACCTACGGTTTGATAACCATCCACCTGGCTGACTTGCATTGTCCTCTCACTACCATTTCCGCTGTTCTATACTGTCCAGTTGTCAAACTAATAAATTATATCCTCAATTTTACTTCTTCATAGATGATCGTAAACCACCTACGATCGTCTCCAGGTTTCCCGTAAATCTCCATTCCTTAATGGTTAGCATCAACATCTACAATCATGAAGAACACGACATGATTTTTTAATACGAATGCGATAACTTACAGTATCAATTGAACACGGAGAGCAACATGTCCGATCAAGATCCAAGGCCTCCAGTGAGTTAGCCGTTACTATTTCGTGAAAGAGATTCTACACGGCGTTTATTACAAAGTAAAATATGAATAATACAAATGCGGTGAACTCAGATTGAAAATAAAGTCGATTGCTGCCAACAGCAGGTTCCTATGGCAGTTTGTTCAGTTCATTTGCATGTTGCTTTCTAAGGAAAATTCACTTTTTCCTTGGGAAAACTTACGATGCTTTCTAAGGAAAATTCACTTTTTGAACGAATTGAGCGATAGAAGGAGATGAGGTTCTACTCCTTTTCTAAGCTAGTTTCAATTTTTACACTATTTCATACTAACTGCGGAAAACTGTTTCATTCAAATTCATCGAAATAACCTCGATATTGACTCCCTGTCGTGCAAACAGTGGGACGTCCCCGGCCTGACGACCGCTGTCATGGGAGCTGCCACGTTCGCGATGGTGACGATGTACATGTGGTACAACTACACCAAATACCCGGACATTTGGAGGCCCGAAGTGGAAGATCCTTGCAAAGGGAGGGAAACTTACGCGTCACCGTCGCCTGTACAAAAGGACGACGACATCGACTGGATGGAAATGACCAAAACCAAGAGAAACCACACTGAAACCTCGCAATAGTTTTTAAACGGCTTTCTTTGATTATGATCAACAAACTCCCTACTGGTGAATCCCATCAATGAATAAAAATAACGGATTGATGAAAAAACATGAGAAAATAGTTAAATTTTACCGAGTACTTGGAAAACCAATTATTAGTACTCATATTATGAGAGCTATCAAGAAACCATTTTTATGGAAAGCCGTAAATCCTTCTTGGCTTAACCTTTATAATTTCCCTCCACTTCCCTTAGCAGCCTATTTACCTTAATTGAACCGCCCAAACAGACCTAACACATCTCCCTACCTTCCCAATCCAGCTACTATCCACTGCGCAAGATCAGATTCTACATTGCTGACGTAAAAGAGTGCGACTCTGGCTTATCAAACCATCGTCTTCTTCTTCTTCTTCTTCCTCGCCTATTTATGGAGGAAACTGGAATCATGCACGAATAATTATAATGCATTTTTTGCAATTTAATCAGGTTTTTTTGTACTCATAAAAAAGGATCTCAATAGTTTTTTGGGAACGCGTTTCATTTGATGAACATATAAGTGAGGACTGCAGTGTTGCCAATCCCTTCGATTCAGGTGATTCCCACCTGTTTCCTTCAACCTCCTTCCCATGTGGTCACTCCTTCACCTACCCTACCAAATAAATAATTAAATCTAATTTAATTCGAACGATAGAGATGTGGATATTCAAGCTTGGATCATGCAATAGCGGGAGCACTGTGCTTAGCACTGTCACCTTAGTTGTGATGACTTCATAATCCAAATTTTGGACATCTTACTTGGAGATAGGGCAATTTTTCAACTTTACTGTTCCGATGTGCAGTTGTTTTCTATTATAGAATAGAATATTCTAGTGTCTTTCGCATTTATGACACAAAAATTAATATTGTGATAGATCTTTATGACTACAATTTTCCGTTCCCAAATCTCACGCCGGATGTTTTCAATTTTGATGGTTTCCCTCATCACGTTCTCTACCTCCCACTCAACGTGACTAATCCGTCGAAAATAACGATCTGCTGTCCACGTGGTTTTCTACCGGAAGTACAAAGTGATCGTTACTCGGTCCGGACAACTCACCACCCATTTAACTCAAAGTAATCGCTCGTTGTTTTCCTCAGAGCGGAATCAATATTTGATGAAGTGACAAAAAGAGGTGCACTCGAAACAATTACTTTGTCTAATTACACTGTGGAGGCCTTTCAAAAATAATAACCAGGTTGAGAACACGATTCGAATGTTGTGCTTTGGTGACACTACCTGAATTGCGATGTTGATGGGGAAATTATAAGGTGGCTGCTGTTGGTTGGGTTGTTTCGGTTGATCGTCGTCTCCAAAAGCGTATTTTAACGATCGACGCACGTGGTGGGGAGTGACTCGATTATCTTTTGAAAATCTTGGAGGAACGCCTTCACCCGGTAAAGGCAGCAGGTGTTGTCAAGATCAATATATCCTGACATATTATGTGTACACTGAGAGTTTTATGAATGATTCTTGATATATTCACGAAACTGATACATGATTGAGCAACTGATTGACTTTAGGCCTTGCTGGCCCACGCGATCTCCTCCATCCCCATATAATCGCGACCAACTCTCACCTTTGATATGCTTTCACCCCTATTCAATATCTGTTATGGATAATGGGTGATTTACTGGTACATCTGGAGGGTGCCTGGGTTTGACAGCCCTTGAAATGTTACTCTATGTAAAATGTATGATTTATAGAAGGAGCGCCTGGTTGGCCAGCTCCGAGGGTGCCTGGGTGGCCAGCCCTCTGAATGTTGTACTATGCCGAATATATGCATGATCGAAGGAGCGCCTGGTTGGCCAGCTCCGAGGGTGCCTGGGTGGCCAGCCCTCTGAATGTTGTACTATGCCGAATATATGCATGATCGAAGGAGCGCCTGGTTGGCCAGCTCCGAGGGTGCCTGGGTGGTCAGCCCTCTGAGAGTTATCCCATGCAATATCTGCGCATAGTAGAAGGAGTGCCTGGGTTGCCCAGCTCCGAGGGTGCCTGGGTGGCCAGCCCTCTGAATGTTGTACTATGCCAAATATATGCATGATCGAAGGAGCGCCTGGTTGGCCAGCTCCGAGGGTGCCTGGGTGGTCAGCCCTCTGAGAGTTATCCCATGCAATATCTGCGCATAGTAGAAGGAGTGCCTGGGTTGGCCAGCTCCGAGGGTGCCTGGGTGGCCAGCCCTCTGAATGTTGTACTATGCCAAATATATGCATGATCGAAGGAGCGCCTGGTTGGCCAGCTCCGAGGGTGCCTGGGTGGTCAGCCCTCTGAGAGTTATCCCATGCAATATCTGCGCATAGTAGAAGGAGTGCCTGGGTTGGCCAGCTCCGAGGGTGCCTGGGTGGCCAGCCCTCTGAATGTTGTACTATGCCAAATATATGCATGATCGAAGGAGCGCCTGGTTGGCCAACTCCGAGGGTGCCTGGGTGGCCAGCCCTCTGAATGTTATTCCGTATACAATTTAAGTATGGTAGACAGGGCGCCTGGGTTGGACAGCCCCTGAGAACAATGAGAAAGTCCAATCATGGATTGATCAATCACAAATGAAAGCGAACAGTACCTGTTAGCGTGCATGTGTTAGGGCTTCAACATCCTGCTATGACGACTCATGTTCAACTAACTATTTTCCACAAGGCACCAACACTCCCTATAGAAGGAGTGGTGGAAGCCCTTCGCAAACCTTCCCACGGTGGGAGCGATTCCTGGGAGTGGTTCCTGGAGGGAGTGAAGGAAGCTCTCTACGCGTCCTCTCACCCCGTCTGCTCCTGCACTTTCCAACCTTCCAAACTCGTCTGCTGCCAAAGGAGACGACACTCCCGCCCAAGAGAAGGGAAAAAAGAGAACCTACCAATAACCATAGAACAATATATTTGACCAAAGAATACAGAGGCAAACATAACAAATATAATACTTCAGGCAAATGCAAATTAATGAAGTTGTACCGAAGCTTCATTGAATAGTGAAGAGACCCATTGCCTGATATGTTGGCGGGCCTGGATGGCGGCATTTCTGGGCCGTCTGAGGCCATCTGTGGCACCAGTAGTCACTGGGGCATCAATCGACTGATTGGTGCCATTGGAAGGATCTGGCTGCAAAGCTAAAGGATGCTGGGCGTCTGGTTGTTGACCATCAGACTGATGAATGGCAGAAGCAGCTGGTTGCGAGGCTGTGACTGTGAGGGGGGACTGGCTGCTAGGTGTTGTGTCACGTTGGTCAGATGGATTGCTCTGTGTGCCGGTAGGACCTGATACCTGTGCATCAGGCAAGACTGTGAGTGCAGGCTTTTGTCTAAAGTCATCGACCTCCAGTGGAAACAGATGGGCCACTGATCTATTGAGAACCTGGCCACCAAGGACATTGACTCTGGCAGTCCTAGGTTGACCATCGCTACTTGGAAGCAGGGAAGCAATCTGTCCCACCTTCCACAATGCTCTGTTCTTGGAATCGCCTTTTATTTGAATCCAATCCCCAACAGTGGGAGGACGGTCACTCAGAATGCGCTGTTGTTTGTGATGTGTCTGATGTCGCTCACGAAGACTCAATAGGTATTGGTTGACAAACATTCTTCTGAACTCATCAAGAAAATTTTGGGTGCGTTTCCAAGCTAAGACCAATTGAGACTGAATTGCTGATGTCGCATCACTATGTATAGGTGGTGTAAGCAATTGAGGTCCACATGCTGTCAGGAAGTTGTTGGGTGTTAGGACATGTTCCAAATCAGATCCAATGGCTGTGAGGGGGCGAGTATTGAGTACTGATTCAATCTCTTTCATTACCGTGTGGGGCTGGCTTCCTGTGAGCAAGGATCGATCCAACGACCGTGTGAGACAGTGTTTCACTAGACCAATTAATCTCTCATAAAATCCTCCTTGCCATGGGGATAGTGCTGGTATAAATTTCCAAGCAATCCGTTTTGAAGTGTGGGGCAATGAGGTAAGAACGTTAGCAGCCAACTTAAAGTTGGCAGCATTATCAGAGACGATCAAATCAGGTACTCCTCGCACTGCATAAAAGCGTCGAAGGGCCAGGATGAATTCAGCTGTTGTTAGATCATTGACCAGTTCCAGGTGGATCGCTCTAACCGCCAAACACGTATACAGGCAAATCCATCGCTTCTTTGGTCTTCCATCCTCAGAAATCATGAGGGGACCTAAGTAATCCAATCCGGTATATGTAAATGGAGGGCTGTAAGTGACCCGTTGTTTTTGGAAGATCTGGCATTGGAGGTAATTTGTATGGGCCCCCACTGTACTTGATGCATGGCTCACACTTGCGGAGTACTGTGGTAACTGCCCGTCTCCCTTTAGGGACCCAATAATGTTCACGAATGAGAGAAAATGTGTGGGAAACTCCAACATGTTTGTTGGCTTCATGTACCCTCTGTATAATGGTGGTTGTGACCAATGAGTCAGTTGGAAGCAGAACTGGATATTTTTGGTTGTATGTCATTACTGCATTCCCATATCTGCCTCTGCAGCGCAGGACTCCTTCATTGTCCATGAATAATCCCAAGGATCTAGATAAGTCAGTCTTGATCTTATCAATTTCTTGAGGAAAATGTTTCTTTTGGAGTTTATGAATTGTCGGAACTGGTAGAATGATACCTTGCAATGGTAGTTCCCCCTCACTGGCAATCGTCTCAACTGTGGTTGTGAGTGTGCCCACAGTTGTGATCTGTTCTTGGGTATCATGGTCACCACCATCGCAAAGCTCTATGTTTGGTGTGACTGGCCACTTATTAGGAGGGAGCCTTAGGAATCTAGGACCTTCTAGCCATATAGATGGGAGTAAACATGGTGGTTTCATTGGGCGTGAAGCAATATCTGCAGGGTTCATAGAGGTAGGGACATGTCTAAAACGGATGTGAGAAGATTTCCGTATCTCATCGACTCTACGAGACACAAATGGATGCAACAGACGATCTGACCTAAGCCAGCCAAGTACAATCTGACTGTCGGTCCAAAGAGTTATGCTGGACCATTGTAGGTCCAAGACCGTTTTTACATAACTCGTCAGTCTGGTGCCTATGAGGACAGCCAAAAGTTCAAGTTTAGGAATTGTTATTTTCTCCTTTTGACGAAGTGGTGTCAGTCTGGATCTTGACATTACGATGCTGATCACTGGTTCCCCTTTCACGATGGCCCTCAAGTAAACCACTGCAGAATAACATTGGTTTGATGCATCCGTGAAACAATGCAGTTCCACATCTTGTCCTGGAGGTATGCCATAATATCTAGGTTTTGTGATATCGGGGATTGATGCAAGTGTCTTTGTGCATAGCGTCCACTCGTCCTGTTGCGTCTGTGCCAATTCATCATCCCACTTCACCTTTTTTATCCAAAGAGATTGCAAGAATAATCCGGTAGAGAGTGTGAGTGGAGCTATTAGTCCACAGGGGTCACAGACAGAAGCAATGACTCTCAATGCTTGTCGTTTAGTCTTCACTGTCTGATGGATTGTGTCTGGTTTGATGGAAAGTCGAAGTTCATCCTGAATGCGATTCCAGATCAAACCAAGGACTGAGGTACTTGAGTTTTGTCTTCTAAGTTTTCTGGTATACGTTTTAAAAATGTATCATCATTTGAGTTCCATTCCCGAATGTTCATAGAGAGAGTGTAAAAGGTGGTCCTTGCTTCCTCATATAATTGGATGGCCTGCTGTGAAGATTCTGCACCTGTTATGAGGTTATCGACATATAAGTTGCGTGCCAGCTGTGAAGAGATGGGTGAATTTTGTTTCTTTAGATGGAAATTTATGGATTGCTGCAAGTAAAAATGGGCTTGAGACTACCCCAAAGGGTACTCTGCAAAACCGTAAATGGATGATATTGTCATCAGTTGGATCTTTAGTTGGGTCTTTCAGCCATAAGAAACGAGTCACGTCTCTATCAGCTTCTTGTAGCCCCAGTTGAAGGAAGGCCTTCTCTATATCAGCAATGATGCCGACCCTGTGAGTGCGAAACCGCAGGAGCAAAGCTGTAAGTTCTTCCAACATGAGTGGGCCTCGATAAAGGAAGTCGTTTAAACTGCGTTGACCTTTGATTTTTGCAGAGGCATCACAGACAATTCTGAGTTTTGTTGTCTTTCTTTCCTGAATGTATGGTGGGATGTACAGGATGTGTGGTTGGAAGTTGCTGTCTTTGGATAGTCTCAATAACTCCTTTGCTCAATTGGTCTCGTAAAACTGTATCATACTGACTGATCCTGTCTGTATTGATCCGCTTCACTAAGCCTCTCAGCCGGCCTAGAGCCAAACCCAGATTAATAGGCAGATTTTGAGGATATTAGGCCCAAGGCCATTTCACATAGTACCGTCCATCTATAACATGGATTATATGATTGAATCGTTGTATGGCTTCATCATCATCAAGAGTTTTTGGTGAATCTGTGATCCCTATAGCCTCCAGTTCCCATAGGTCTCTGATCCTATCATTCTGTAAAGCAGGGTCTGGCAATGAGGTTTTTGTTGTTGTCATGTTTCTTCTGTTTTCCAGTGTTGGACACATAGAACGATTGTGCTTTCCAAATTCCTTGCAGTTTCCACATTCACGTTTGTTATCACATGACTTTGCCATGTGACGGTTGCTGAGGTATTGAAAACACAGTTTGTTCTCCTTGAGCCACTGCTTTCTTTTTTCAACAGTTGATACGATATCACACTGGTCAGTATAATGGTCACTCTTACAGAAGCGACAAAAATACTTACGCCTGACTTTGTTTGGTGGTCCTTTTGCCTGGTTTCTTTTCAATGGATGAGCGCTACTTCTATTTTGTTGTTGGTTTTGTTTTCCTCCTAACCCTTGTTTTCCTGCCTTGATTCGAATGATTCCAAGTTCCTTTTGTTCCTTGCTGGTTGCTCTCCCTCCGTGTGTTGCTATATTGTTTTGACTGTCCCGTATAAGGAGCTTCTGTGGTGAAGTTTGGTGGTTGTGAAGGAATCTGATCTCTGTTTCCAGACAGATGAGAAGACTCTTCTCTAACTTCAATTACCTGTTGCATTAAAGCTCGCAGTTCGTCCACTGTATGTTCGTCCTTGTTTTTCAACATCAAGCGCAAATCATGAATGATTTCGGATGGAAACCTTTTCATTAGGGTGAGACGGAAATTATTGTGGTTGGTGTCTTCCCCCAATGACTTCAAAATCCCCATGTGTATATCTATCTGGTTAAGTACATTGCGACAACAAGCAATATCCGAGGTTGCAGGAGGTAACTTGTCCAGGGCAGCATAATGGGCGTCAAGTATGTGTTTTGGTTTAGCATAGCGATTCTTGAGTTTGTCTATCGCAATGTTGTAATTGCCTGTTGTATTCCTTAAGCCTCCGATAGTATCGTTTGCCTCTCCCTCCAAAAAACTCTTAAGATATGTAAGTTTGATGGAATCATTCATGTTTTTTCGTTCATGTATGTTGACAGAAAATTGTTCCCAAAATTCATTCCAGGTAAGAATATCTCCACTAAATTTCTGAAATTCACATTCAGGCAAGCGCGTAAATATCGGGTTTGATACCAATGATGAGCTTTCTTCACCATGAGAACAAGTGTGTGAAGGAGCATCTGTCCTCGGGCTCATCCTTACATCAACTCGATCAGTAGCCTTTGGGCGGTCCATTTAAGGGTGAAATACTCTTCAGCTTTCTGAGCAACTTCCTCTGACTGATCAAGCTGTGAAATGTTATTAATTTGCTCTTCCATCTGTTTGATACCTAATTCAAGCTGGTTTCTTTCAATTTTGTCTTCCTCAGACCAACTTTCCTTATCTGCCCTCAAACGAGATACTATGTCCTGACATATGGTCAGCTCCTCTGCCAGTCCCCTTGCGATAATCTCTGCACTTTTCAGTGCAAATAAGCTCATGTTTCTCTAACAACAAGAATGACCAAACGTAAGGGTGGAGTTCAACGCCGAGAGAGAGGACTGTGGCACCTAACAGCAATATTGGAAGGTGAAAGAATACTTTTCAGGACTATGGTATGCAGTGTTATGCTTGGCGGAAATGAAATTGTGGAAGAACCTTCATATCAACCCCACATCCACCAGCATATATGTTAATTTAAAAGGTTGAATGTGATTTTCATGCAAAATGTGAGTGGGTAACAAGGAAACTCAGAGCCACCCTACAGTGTCTGCTAATGAGAGGTGAGACCGCGCATGGGGAGGAGGAGGCGGTCATGAACTGAGTAGTTGTGACTATTTATTCATTCTTTGTAAGGAATAGAAGCAAGTCGGCCCTTCCAAAACTACCTGCTCGAGCCCTCAGCCATGGGTCATTAGTGCACAAGACCAAGGGGTGCGAGTCAGCCCTTCCAAAAATACCCACTCAAACCCTAGCTGTGAGCTGTCAAAGTAAACAAGCCTGGATTCCATAGCGGCGGATAGCAACAGGGTAGCAACGCAGAAAACTGGAAATTACGAGCTGAATCTCGGTGGTGCCTCCATGTTGTCAAGATCAATATATCCTGACATATTATGTGTACACTGAGAGTTTTATGAATGATTCTTGATATATTCACGAAACTGATACATGATTGAGCAACTGATTGACTTTAGGCCTTGCTGGCCCACGCGATCTCCTCCATCCCCATATAATCGCGACCAACTCTCACCTTTGATATGCTTTCACCCCTATTCAATATCTGTTATGGATAATGGGTGATTTACTGGTACATCTGGAGGGTGCCTGGGTTTGACAGCCCTTGAAATGTTACTCTATGTAAAATGTATGATTTATAGAAGGAGCGCCTGGTTGGCCAGCTCCGAGGGTGCCTGGGTGGCCAGCCCTCTGAATGTTGTACTATGCCGAATATATGCATGATCGAAGGAGCGCCTGGTTGGCCAGCTCCGAGGGTGCCTGGGTGGCCAGCCCTCTGAATGTTGTACTATGCCGAATATATGCATGATCGAAGGAGCGCCTGGTTGGCCAGCTCCGAGGGTGCCTGGGTGGTCAGCCCTCTGAGAGTTATCCCATGCAATATCTGCGCATAGTAGAAGGAGTGCCTGGGTTGCCCAGCTCCGAGGGTGCCTGGGTGGCCAGCCCTCTGAATGTTGTACTATGCCAAATATATGCATGATCGAAGGAGCGCCTGGTTGGCCAGCTCCGAGGGTGCCTGGGTGGTCAGCCCTCTGAGAGTTATCCCATGCAATATCTGCGCATAGTAGAAGGAGTGCCTGGGTTGGCCAGCTCCGAGGGTGCCTGGGTGGCCAGCCCTCTGAATGTTGTACTATGCCAAATATATGCATGATCGAAGGAGCGCCTGGTTGGCCAGCTCCGAGGGTACCTGGGTGGTCAGCCCTCTGAGAGTTATCCCATGCAATATCTGCGCATAGTAGAAGGAGTGCCTGGGTTGGCCAGCTCCGAGGGTGCCTGGGTGGCCAGCCCTCTGAATGTTGTACTATGCCAAATATATGCATGATCGAAGGAGCGCCTGGTTGGCCAGCTCCGAGGGTGCCTGGGTGGCCAGCCCTCTGAATGTTATTCCGTATACAATTTAAGTATGGTAGACAGGGCGCCTGGGTTGGACAGCCCCTGAGAACAATGAGAAAGTCCAATCATGGATTGATCAATCACAAATGAAAGCGAACAGTACCTGTTAGCGTGCATGTGTTAGGGCTTCAACATCCTGCTATGACGACTCATGTTCAACTAACTATTTTCCACAAGGCACCAACACTCCCTATAGAAGGAGTGGTGGAAGCCCTTCGCAAACCTTCCCACGGTGGGAGCGATTCCTGGGAGTGGTTCCTGGAGGGAGTGAAGGAAGCTCTCTACGCGTCCTCTCACCCCGTCTGCTCCTGCACTTTCCAACCTTCCAAACTCGTCTGCTGCCAAAGGAGACGACAGCAGGTTTGCTAATCTGACATCTTCCGAGGGTCAATGCGTCTTGTGCGCCGCTTGCCATATGTGACGTGAGGTTTCATATTTTTCCTGTTTCGGGACAATATCCTCCTATTTTATGTTACACCGTGTAAAAACTCTTCCGGAAGGTAGCAGAACCCTGCGACCGTTCAGATCTAAATTGATCTGAATCTAAATTCCTTAGTCCTTTTAGGCACTTTTGAGCGACTAAGCGACAACTTTTGGCTTATGACGCATGTTAAAATAAATTTCCAAGGTCGTAGCACAAGATCTTTAGTTCTTCATTGTTATCTCAGCCAAAATTTCTAGATTCACGAATGAAAATGTATCAATGATGCAAACCGTTAGTCAAATGACATCAGTATTACGAATTAACCCCCTTTAAAATTAGTACGAAATGTTTGGTGGTAGAAACTGCAGTCAGATTAGGCACTTCTTATCGCAACTTGGATCAATCTGGCCCTCAATGCCAACAAAACAACAAACTTGAACAGTCGTACGAAGACGATTTATTTCCTTTTCCCTCACGACGATCATCCCTTGTTCGGTCCACTCCCTCTCAACAAACGATTGACTTTTCTCTTCGGAGGATCAGTTAAAGAAGTAACTGCCCCTTATCTTGGACGATTAGACACATTCCTGCTAATTGCTCACCCTCGACTTTTACCTTGATTTTTTATCGAGAGGGGATGCGTGGATTGAGGAGGTCTTGTAAGTAATCTTTTCTACGTGACCCGACTTGGTTTTGTACTGTTTTCTTTTTCGGACTTCGGCTTCTTGCTCCGATTTGTATCGTCAAATTGGTCTTTTTTATCCCTTTCTTCACCAAGTTTACAGTTAAAAAAGAGAAAAAAAATTAGGAAAGTCAGCAGTAGAATAAAAGGAATCGTACCGCAACACATGACGTCATCGACGTTTTCAAGGTCAGCTGACGTCATTTTTCAAGATCAGTGGGCGTCATTTTTCAAGGTCACGTCATTTTTCGAGATCAGTCGACTTATTTTTCAAGGTCAGCTGACGTCACCTATGAGGTCTGACGTCATTTGTCGACGTCATTGGAGTAAACACCTTACGTTCAGTAAACACAGTGTTACGTTAACGTAACGTTGGTCAGCTGTCAGCTGACCTTGGAGTAAACACCTTACGTTCAGTAAACACAGTGTTACGTTAACGTAACGTTGGTCAGCTGTCAGCTGACCTTGGCAAATGACGTCGACAAATGACGTCAGACCTCATAGGTGACGTCAGCTGACCTTGAAAAATAAGTCGACTGATCTCGAAAAATGACGTGACCTTGAAAAATGACGCCCACTGATCTTGAAAAATGACGTCAGCTGACCTTGAAAACGTCGATGACGTCATGTGTTGCGGTACGATTCCTTTTATTCTACTGTCAGCTCAATTTAGAACCTAGCCTGTGCTTCATTGTCGCAGGAATCCTCAGCAGAGCTAAATTTTGCAATTTTGAAAGAGATTGCGGTTAAAAACTTGGTTTGCTAATTTTTTCAAAGTTTTGTGGCTATCGTGGCCCAGGATAATTTATTTATAGTGCACTATGTAAATTATTAAAAGCTGAAAGTAACTGTTCTTCCTTTTGTATTCTTTAAATACCCGAATGTACATGGAAGTTTGCTGACTATTGACCCGAATTTAACACCCTTAAGAACTCTGGCATGTCCATAAGCCTGATAAACATGGATGAATACACCTGTTTATAAATAGTGTACGAAATGGGGGCCAGTAACCGACGCAAATGGAGCAAACGTGCGCACACCTAAAATGAGAACTCGTTGGCATTCAAAAATGGCTCCATAGGAAACCAAAACCATTATGAAATTGACCTCCTCCAATGTGCACACGGCTCGAGACATTGTAAACCATAATCGCCGACCAACCGTGTATCCCAGTTCGCTTAAAAGCGCGAAAATCTCGGAAAAACTGAACGGCTCGAAGGATCTAACCGCATTGTCAGTCACCCTGTGACCGATGCGACTTAACGCATCCTCAACGCTTGTCACCTAACAGTATCCCAACTATCCACGCTATTACACTCTTATCGCTCGTTTCTTCGAAAAAGAAGGAGTTTTCCCTCCGATGGGTGGATACTTAGCTTTAAAAACGGTGATTTACTTTTCTCGAAGGCCTTTTATTGTCAATCATCGACCCGGAGATCAGGTTTTTTCTCCCTTCGGGAAAAATTTCCCATCTTTTTCCTTCGACTTGTCCTCCGAATGGATTGTCGCTCTCCGTGATGAAGCGAAAAAATACTTTTTCCCGCTCATTCAAAATCACCTCACAATGGCCTTCGAGGCATATCCGGATCGCACACATTATTGATAGTAACGGGTAGCTCTGACGGATTGCTTCGATATCCGATGCTTCTTTTGAGCATATCTAATTCCAGTGGGCTCAAGAGCCGTGATAAATCGGGCGATGAGAAATGAAAATCTCCTCAGATGTATCTCAAGTCTGAGTTCGTTCCGTTTTTGCATCAATATATTTATAAGGTAAAATACACTACCAAAGCCATGGATCAGACGTGAACAGCACGACATTTTACGTCACGCGTGATTGTATCATAGCCTATTTATGGGCCACCAAATGCATAAGATTGCTTTCGAAAGAGGCGTTAGAGGTTAAAGGTAAAAATAAAAAACTCAAGAATGATTTCAATTTTAGCGCGTATTGACAGCGAACGAGGCTTTGATAAAAAATACCAACATAATTGTCTTCAAGCATTCGAATCTTCTCCTCCCCCTTCCCACAATACATCCTAAGCTTCAAATAACTCGGCCTTCAAAAGCACAATTACAAATGAAAATTATCAGACGCTTGAAAAAAAGAGAAATTCCCAACTGTTATCACCTTTTTAGACTCCTTTCCTTTCCCATAGGCCTCACAGTCGTCAAGGAAGTAGGCTTCATTAGTGGTGAACGGGAGGAGCTGAGATTTTAATTGACGCGTTGTTCGGAAAGACGGCTTTTGTTGCAGGATGACTTCACCTTATCTTTTGAATTAGAGGCCTTTTGTTGTAGAGGCAGCGCATCAACGGATCTCCTAGTCGTTAACTGGGGTCGATTCGTCAAAGACTAATCAGACGATTTGATGATTCAGTCACCACATCAGTTATTTCTCGAATTTTGTGTTTTTATAGGGGCGAAAATGTTGTTTTGAGGGTCGCTAAAAGAACTTACTGGCTACAGGAACCAAATGCGTCGTCGCAAGTGATATGCGATTCTGGGGATGATGGGATCATCCTAAAAATCGAACAGCAGTGTGATGATGCCCTCAGTGGAACGCTAAAAATGGATATGTCTTGGTTCGTGATGATGGCCTCTAAGCAGCGCCTTACTCCTTGATATTCCATATAGGTTGTCTTGGATTAGGATTCAGAGAGCAAAGTACAGAGCTCTGGTGGATGACCGATGTGTTCGCCATCCCAAAGGAGAGTTGGTCACGATGAGAGCTCGCCCGAGGGGTACGTTGCTCTCCCTTGCTGCATGAGACTAGGAGTCTGCCACAGTGGCAGGAATGGAGGTCTTCATTTATAATAGCTCGGAAGGGAGTAGACAAACAGCTCAAAATGCCCTCAGTGGAATGATGTAATGTGAAATGTCGGATTTCCTGCTGATGGCCTCTAAGCAGCGCCTGACTCCTTGATATTCCATATAGGCTGTCTTGGATTAGGATTCAGATGACCGATGTGTTCGCCATCCCAAAGGAGAGTTGGTCACGATGAGAGCTCGCCCAAGGGGTACGCTGCTCTCCCTTGCTGCATGAGACTAGGAGTCTGCCACAGTGGCAGGGATGGAGGTCTTCATTTATAATAGCTCGGAAGGAAGTAGGCCAACAGCTCAAAATGCTTTCGTCTTGTGGGTGTGAAGGAGGTAATGTCCAGCATACTGATCCATCAATCACATCAGCTCCAACTCACCCTACGTAGCAATTAGTCATCAAGCTATTCAGCAATCTACCTATACTGTCATACATTCCCTGTGACCTCCATGACCTGATTTGCTTCATACTCCGTGCGCCGAATATCTTCATTCACCTCTTACTCTCATCTGTCAATTCTTGTTGGCATCACGTGGTTTCACCAAAATCGTCTGGTGGCTACAATCATTGCTGACTTGTACGTTTAAGCTTCAGTTTCAAATAATGGGGTCGCAGTTTCAAATATTATTACCACACTGAACTATAAACTGGTTTACTTTGCCCTACTCTTCCTAACTCAAAGAATTCCTCCAACGCTGAAGAACCTCCTACAGGGAATTAATTATTTCCAGATAGTGAAACTGCAGATGGTAAAAACTCCGCAGAACTCCATTAAAAAAGTACAAATTACTATTAAATTAAGAGCGATGAATCAGGGAAAAGGACGTTTTAAATTGCGGATGACGATCACATAGTAGCAATTAATCGGGAAGGGTGCGAAGGTTTTTTTTCGCTAATAAACAATTATTTATGTCCAGTCATTTACCGGCACCTCCGTTGTTCATTAAAGGATATTAATGGTGGAAGGGAGTAGTTTTTTTCCATTCGGAGCGCTCCCTGGGCACGAGAGTATTGCGGTAATTAATTTCGTTGTTTACTCGCTACTATTTTTAATGGCTTTGGCTGTGAATGATGTGAAGTGGTACTTCTGGAGAGAGAATAGGGTTTGAAAAAAAACTTGATTGTTTGTACAAACTAAGCCCAGGTAACTTAGGTTTTGAGAAGAGAAATCTGTGCGTAATTTTATGTAATGTTGGTGAATGAGAATCTTTAATGTAACGGTTTTCAACATTTGTAAATGTAAAAATAAAAATTGAATTATTACAATATTATACGGAGCCGTTGAGAAATTTAACATCTTTATTTTACATCAGACGACGTACAGAATAACCGAGCTATTGTGGGTTCAAAAAAGAAAATTTATTGTTTTAGAAATGATAAAATAAAAATAGACAAAATAAAATAAAATTATAAATGAATAAATCCAATAGATAACACACATAAATCTGAGAATAGGCTAACGGTTCGATTCTCTCATCAGCTCAGGTTATCCGTAATACACGTCATGATCTCAGATTTATTTCAAACCCACCCTCTCGAATCGAATCGTGGTAGATCAATTAGATTGCGACGGGAGGCTCTCTCGTACATAATAAATCTCGAATGAAGCAACTAATCTCCGAAAGCTTCTTAAGTAAACGTATACACGTCCGGACGCTGAGGTGGGCCTCTTATCAGTCGTCATTATCTATTCATCCTAATTCTAACGCCTTCGCTCTAACAACATCATCAATTATATCGATAGTTAACCCTCTGGGACGTCCAGAGAATCATTATGGCTTCTGAGTCATTGGGAGAAATGCCTTTGGTGAAATGGATTGCCGTTCCCTTCCGGTTTCACTGTGAGTGCTGCGAGTTACTATTTAGAATCATCTACGTGTTGATAGATGCGGAAGTTGTGTTTAGGATCAATGTGTCTCCAAATTCAGGTGCTCTATTTTGATTTTTTGCTCAATTCGAATCTGAAAATTTGGCTTTCTGTAGGTTCATCAAAACTGCTTATACAAAAACCCATTATAATCGATCCATATAATTTTACGGAACACGCCTGAATCCCAATTTTTCGAAAAACGCTTTTAAAAATAGGTCCAAAATTCATTTTTTCCTTTACGTACCGTAGCATTTAAACAGGAATTTTATATTTATTATTAAAATCTCACAAAAATCCCTAAATAGACTAGTATTGCTCATGGAAGCCGCGTCGCTTTACCTTTTGTGGCAGCAATACCCAAAAACTCCATAGAAGCCGCAGTTTATGATCATAAATATTCAAATTTTGTCGGTGAGAAGCTTAGTTAGGCTTGAAACGGGAAGCTCGTTAAAAGCTCAAAGCACCCCCTCCACAATGGCTCCCAACACTGCACGTTACCCCGCCGCAATGGGTTACAAAGTCCAACTTACATACATTAACCCTTCCCTATGCTGTTCCACTGTTGATTATGAAACCCAGAAAGAAGCCCCGCAGGCATTTTCCCCCAGCGCCATAATAATTGGCGCTAATTTCAAAGGCATCGCACCATACTGGATTAGACCTCCCGAGGGTACTTCATCAAGACCATTGTTCACAGTCGCCATCATCCGACTAAAGTTGGGAAAATCACTTAATAACCTTTCGTCTCTGTCTCTTTCCGAGAGAAATTTCACCCAGAGAAAGGCGGGCTCAGGTATAATGCAATGAAACGTTCTTTGATGGTTTGTAACGAGCCAGTACGGAAGCATGCAAATTTTCCGTGTTGTGCCAATCAAAAGGCTTGATGAGCTCACAGGTACGTTTGGTAGTTCACGTGCTCTTTTCGACGGTGAAGCGCATCGCGGTCATTTGTACGCATTATAGGGTTAAGCGGGATAATCTCATTGGCGGATCACTGAGTTCACGTGGAATCGAAGCACTATATGAGTCTTGTGTGAAGCATACAACCTTGTATTTGGCTGAATTGCTGGAATGTGGATTGTGGTCGATGGCAGACATGCCTTCGTGAGACCTTCAAGTTTACTGACAGGATGCAATGAGTGCTGCAGAGCTGTCAGCATCTCTCCCCGACGAAAAAGTCTTCCAAAGGAAAAGAACTCCCTTGTAAATCAGCATAATTATTGATTCAGACCATCACCGGCACAATGATCATGGCACAACTGGGTCATACCTCAGCCTTGATGAAGGTTGTTCTACCTTCGTGTTCACGCCTTTTGGGCTGCTGCCATCTTCCGAAGATTTCAGTACAAAGTCAGTTTCACCAGCTGCTGAAACGAGTCGCCGCTGACAGGGATGAGCGTGTCCGTCTTCATGAAGAATATTGATACGAATACCACTCATAAACCTGAAAACATGATTTCCGCACAATTCAAAAATGTATAAAATTTAATTACTTATGAGAATGTGTTTTGAATTGTTCGAATTATATAATTTAAAAAGCGTAATTCGTTTTCATTTCTATGAATATGAACTATGATGGTATTTAGTCGCCAGTCATTATCAGTGATTGGCCACAAAGCCGAACTACTCTGGATAAGCTGGCACTCTATGATGAACGCGAGTTGACGAAGTGACTTGTGGAGGTCTAAATCTCAGTTTGCCCATTTAATCTTCGTTATTTCTTGACTAGACAAACAACCCCATGATGAGAACTATCCTACCAATTGATGTCACTTGACGGTGAATTATCCCATTAGGACGGGGAGCGCATCTCCAAACAACCTTTACACGCTTAAGAGTATTTGAGACGGGTTGAAGATGTGCGCGCTTTGCACATGAAGGGTGATAAGTTTTGTAGAGTGAACGTCCAACGTGCTATCTTGCCCTACAGGTATATTTTTGGCTCAGTTTAGCTGGCAGGTGCTCAAAACCCAGATACATGGACCGCCTGGGTACATGGAAGTTGCTCCAACGCTCAATACTGAACGAGCTGCAGCTCTCCAGATGATGTGTTTATTTAGAACGATTGGATAATGTGTTTGATCTTTGTCAAAAGCTGTGAACCATGCACTCACGTTCGCCGCAATCTCCAGAAAGCTTCAGGGATCCCAGGGACCAGCCAAATGACGCAGGCTTCTAAGAAAAACATTATTTTTTGTTGTGCGTCGATGCCAAGTCCAAGTGGGTCCAAGGTGTATATGCTCAGAGACGCATCATCAACACCAACCATCACAGTTTTGGAGGATATTTTGTCAGGTCACGGCCATCAGTATTGGAATCTTCAAAACTGAAGATACCTGTTTCACTGTATAGAAAGAGGAAGTTTCTAGGAATTCGTCCAGCAACCAGAACAAAATATACAGAAATATTGACAAGAAGATTGAAAGCAATCTGTTGATCCAACGCCACTGGACGATCACCTGCAGTACTTCACCTGGAAAGGAAAATAAGAATTCGTATGGATGCACTCCTGCTCAATACGGGAGCAGTTAAGCAAGCAGACGCAGCACGCGTCGTGTTCTCTCATTCCACGTAGATGAGAAGGTCCAAGCAAGAAGACCAGAGTAATAAAGGCATCTGAAATGTGGTACGGTAAACTCGTAACTAGGTCAATATTCATTGACCTAGGTTAAATTCATTGAATTTAACTCTGGCCGCAGTCTAAAGCGACACATTGACCAATCATTTTCAACATTGGTCCAAAAGAAACGTCGTTGCCCCTCAAGATGTCCCAAAGGCAAGAAATTCCCTAGCAGCCAAGTCCCACAGAGATGTGTACAACCAGTGGTCAGGCCTGGGCAAACAGCTACTCCGCCAAAAAACTGTACTAACATCATACAATACCGATCTTAGGCCAGTCAGCACCACTGCCAACAAGTCTTTGTAGATCGTCTCGAGTTTTTTGTTGTAACTATTTCTTGTGTGTCTCGACGATGACGTCACGTCCATCTACGAGCTTGTCAAGAAGTCAATAGCTGGTATAAATTGTGAAAAAGCACTCTGACGATAATATTCTATTAGATTCTGAAATTAACCGAGAAAAAAAACAATTTTGAAGGTGGTTTTCTCAACTTAAACGCTTCGGGAGCGATGGTTCCTTATCCGCTTTTCAGCGTCACCCCTACTTCAAAACGCCCTGTTTACTATACTACCAAAAAAGATGTTTCTTCTTTTCTAATATTTTACTCTTACTAAAAATTCTGAACTGCTACTTTTTGACATTGAGAGGATAGAACCATCAGCGACAGCTAAGAGCGTGGGAATTGGTGTTATAGATGCATGCTGCGTATGCTCCCACTTTGGGGAGGAGTCTTTTGACAATACACGTTCACTGGTGAAGGAGAAAAATCTTCTTCGCCAGCTGTGCTGAATAAGTAAATATTTTGAGCTCCAAATTATTGATTTGAAAATGAAGGAATTATTCATTCATTTTGTTCTTTATCCGTGTGTGAAAGAGCTTATTTCATCGCGCTCAATCGAATGAGACTCTTCTTCTCGCAATGCTTGATCATTTGTAACTTTTGTGAGGCACTTATTGCCCAATTTTGGAACAGTTGGTGGTTTTTTTTCATACAAATGTCGTGGAAAGAACAGTGTTTGTGGTCCGAAGCACTTAAATCAGGGTGGAGATGCTCTGACCTACGTGTACGCCCCCGATTAGCCTGTTACGGGGCCTGTATTCGTATTTTATGAGGTAACTCTTTTCGATCATTTTGTAGTTTGTTTCTCAATCATGCCAGTGGTGCATGACTTGACAGTTTTCGTCCTTTGAGAACCACCAACGCCCGTAGTGAGAACCCATTTACAAGAGTCTAGTTCCCAAATCAAAAATCGATGGATAATCCGGGTGTATAATTAGATCGGGGCCTTCGGCGAGGCAGATGTGTCATTCATTGTGGGTGTAGACAATGTGTCTAGAGACAGCTAGGGGAGCGGCTAATCTCTAGCGGGCGTCCTGAGACAAAAGCCAACCGTTTGGCAGCTTTCCCTCGTAACGCCGAAGTAGAGGGGTAGGTCGCAAATCGCCTATTATTCCTATAGGTCGTGAGCAGATGAGAGGTTGTATTGAATTAACGGTATAACGGAAAAATTTCTCCACCAAATCGGGTATAATCCATCAAAAGTCCCGATGGCCTTTGTGACAAAACCTTTTCCGTAATTTTGAATTCGTCCCCAAACTCATCAATTCACAATAAAACCGTACTTCCTCGATGCATAACCCATCTCAACTGGCCTTTACAGGACCATAAGTCGTCTAGTTTACAATCAATAAAATCGCACAATGCGATGTATATCAATCCATCATTGACTGAAACTCGCCATTTGGATCGCCGTGAATCTGAAAATGTCATTTAAGATGGATAATGCACTCACAGCCATTACGCTTGCAAGTTTCGCCAAGTATTGCTCAGTTTGGCTGATTTGAATTATGTGGCCTTGCCCCATAACGTCGAGTATTTCTGGGTGAGGTAGAGGTTTTTGTCCTGGACATTGTCCAGCCTAAGTTCTCTTCTAGGGCACGGACCGTAACAACTGGAATGAACACCCCTCTTGCTCTTACGGTTCTGACCGGGTGTCGATGGACCCCCTCCTGCGGTCTAAAACGTGTCAACCCTTTTTTATCGAGGACAAAACTCACATTCATCCTAAAAATTAGGTGGTTTCTGAGAAATAGGCGTTTTGAACAACTGCAAACATTCAACTATACATGCTCAAATCAGCTCATTTCGTATTTAAAAGGTAGAACAAAGCTTTTACAAAATTTAGTGGGTACAGTGACCAGGGCTGGTTCACTTCATGGACGAAACAAGTCCACTGTTTGTAGTGTGGTGGACAACCACTGCAAGCAGCACTGCAGGTGTGCACAAAAATTTGGACTAATACAAGTTTGATCTGTCTTGTCTCGAGTCCTGGCTCAACGCCATGTTGTTTTTCAGACTGTTTCAAGACGACCATTTCGAATCACAGAATACAACCTGCAATCACGAGTTTTTCTGCTACAAGTGAGCTGTTTTGTTCAAAAATCTAGGTTTTTTTTTTTTTTTTTTTTTTTTTTTAATAATATATTTTGCCAATATTGACTTTCAATGTCTGTGCAGTTGTCAATCCAGACCATCTGGTATCGCATCAGTGTGTCTGACAGGTACTGAATGAAATATATCTGTAGGTCAGTCTACAGAAAATCCGTACATAAGATGACTAAAGATTGCTGCGAACTGTAGGGGAGGTTTCTTGACTTTGAGTGAATCTTATGTCCAACTTCTGGCCCAACTGAGCAAAATTTAAGAGCTCCTGTACACAATTTCTTTGAGTTCAGGATTTCAAAATACTGGTGTAATTTCATTTTAAAATAATGAGAAATCTCTTCAACTTTGAATCGCGTGACAATAATCCTTTTCATGGCATATTTTATGACACCCTTGCACCCTCCACTACTTGGATTAATTTCCTCTTCTTGGCGTGTTCTCTTCTACACAAATAATTTGAGTCATGGATTGCACCGCGACAGTTTGGAAGGAGAACCATAGTGGATTGTTTTTAGTTAAAATATTAGAACTTCCAAAAACCGTTTAATTGTGATCCAGGGCCCCCTGTCGTAAATATGCCCTCCCGCTGAGAGCAAAAATACCAGGAATCTCGCGTCCATTTTCAGTGAAACGCATTCCATTCGAAAACGATTGGCCAGTTCCTTTCTGACTCATTCAACTCTATCATTTAAATCGAAATTCGAGAGGAGAAACTCAAAGACAAAAAGCTTTAAAGCCAGTGATTTACTTCATAATAGCTGCCATTTAAATCCACGCGTCATGGGGCCAACCCTCATCAACTCTTGAAATGAAGCTTATCCCTCCCGGATATCTTTTGTCCGACTGAAATTTTTTTTTCCTTGGACGAAATTAGGGGTTAAGCTCTCCGTGAAACAATCGATTTTCGCATCTGCTTTCGCCCTCGAACCCCAGTGACCCTTTTACGCCCCCGAAAAGACTCCCGACCCTCCGAAGGTTTCCTTCGAATCACTGTTGAGAGTTCAATTGTTTTTGTTTCATAAAGAACATTGTACATAGTGAAATGCGTTCGAAATTGGACGAGGAAATGTAGAAATTTGGTTCACATTCGACGTAAATTGACGAATCGCTCAGACTTGAGACCGATGTTTTTTGGCCACGATTTCCGGAGCCTAATTCATCATTCATCAGAAGAGACCTCTTAGAACATCTGACGGAATATATTTCCGTAATGGATGAACATTCTTCATTACAGAGTCAAAACACGACTCATTCTCACCGATTCCATCGCCATCATTAAAAATCTAACTCACCACACGCGTCTCTTTCCGATTCTGTATTTTTTCTTCTTTTCTCTCTTTCTTTAGCCCAATCACGCGTAAGAAATATTAACCATGTGCGAGCAAGAGGACTCGAAGAAGGTACAGGGACGATAAGGCTTCGCCCATTCATTCAAATATCATTGAGGATAGCGACGAAGGTAGGACGTTGATTCATCGCTCCATTCATTGGGTTTGGTTCAATGCCAGGACCTCACAGGTAGCCCTGCTTCCCCTGCACCTTTACGTCCGCTGGAAACACTTTTCTTATGTTTTTTTGTCCCTCTTTTAAATTCTCAATTCGATAAATTGGCTATATTTTTTAACGAACCCTACACCGAGTAGAAATCGATAAATAATAAATTAATGAGAAATGCTCACGGTCGTTTCATAGTCGTTTTTGACCGAAACAAATATTAACGGGGCAATAAAAATTGATTTTGCACTAAACATTGAACTTTGGATTGAAGCTGATGTTTGTATAGTACGTAGTATGAATCAGTTCATTACTCCAGCTCATACTTGTATTCACTTCAGAGACTATTCTAGCTCGGGATTGCCGTTTATGAGGATTCCGACTCCGTTGCAGTCGTACGGGATTTGATAGGAGTCAACGATCTCAATGGCTCTGCTCGACCACGCACCCGGCACTTCATTCCTGCGGTTGGTCCATCCATCCGTTTATTTCCGTCCTCAATCGAAACATTGAATTAGAATTTTTCTTCAACTGTGACGAACCGCAATCCGCACTCATTAAACCGCGTCGTGGAAAATATTAACCGAACCCTCAATATTCTGGAGGTATGCTCTGACAGATCGCTTTGGCCGTGGTCTTCGATGGTTGTGAGACTGGTTCTGATGGTCATGATATGGTCGAAGATGGATCCTGCAAGACTTGCTGTGTGTTCCATAAGCAATACCAACACATAGTTGGTTGCCTTTCTCCAATAAGATAGTTCCTAAACAACAAAATGCCGCTGTATCACATAACTCAGTCCTTTCCAGGCGTGTGGAGCATCAGTTTCCACTAAATATTGGACGCTGAATCCACTGATATGGGTTCTAGACCGATTTTAAATGCGGGTCTTTGAGATTTTGGGGGTTTTAGGCGTGTGAGATATCATTTTCCGCCAAATGTTTGACGCTGAATCAATTAGAATGAGTCCGGGACTCCACACTCGCAGTTTACCTATTTTTCCCCATGCTCCAGGCTCATGAAATAACCAACCCCTGTGAAAGAATTGTTTTCCTTTGACAAAACTTCTTTCACTCGAAAAGAAACGAAGGTTTTTCGACTTTTCGACTTATCGATCCCTCGGCTCTATTTAGCCCCCCCCCCCCCTCCCCCTAACCCCTACAGAAGCCCGACACACTAATTATTTTTCTCAGAAAACCCCATTTCGGGAATGGTTGAAAGGTAAAACGCTAATCTGTCCTTCCCTTACCATTCGAAAGGGGGTCGATGGGAAATGAGTCAGCTGTAATTATGCTGCACGCGGGACCTATTCCCAAGCAAACGTTTCATTTTCAATTCTACCAGAGTTTGAAAACGAAATTAAAAAAAAAAAGAACGGAAATGGGATTCCTATTTTCAGTGGCACGGAACGTGGATGACCTATTAGGTACTAAAAGGTTAAATTTCACTGAATCAAAGGAAATTCGAGTTGAAAGTTCAAAGTCATTTCCTGACCAAACATGAACGTATTATTATGTTGCACGCCTCAGAGATGGGCGTGTTCTTAAACCATAGGTTTGGATATAAAACATGGATATCAACTTTGGCGGTTATAATTTTGAATACGGTCATAAATATGAATATGGTCCCAGTTGTAATTTTGTCCACATGTTGAATATCATTGCTATTCACAATTTTTGTGATTTTATCCGAAATCACATTTTGTTTTATTATCCTCTGATAACAATTGAAAATTTGAAGTCCGCCGTTCACATTCCTGGTTGTTGAAAAATTTTCAATTGTTGAAATTTTGTTCAGGGACCTCTTCCCGGCTCTAGTTGGTCTTTAAAACTTTACAACCCGATTGGCTCAAATTTGGGGAGAGTATGGGAACAAATGGGTTTTTTAAAACTCGATTTTCGGGATTGTTTTGGGAAGTTAGGCATGATAGGTACCATTTTTGACTAAATTTTGGACGCTGAATACATTGAGATGAGACCTGACCGATTGGTGCCTGCCCAGAGATGGGTAAGGGTCAAAATGGGTTCCTATCTGCCCATTTGTAAAGTGTTTTTTGAGATTTTTGGGGGTTCTAGGCTTATATGGTTTCACTTTTCACTAAATTTTGGATGATGAATCGTTCGGAATGAACCCAGGACACCCGTTATACTCCCCTCCTTCGCCCATACTCCACTAAAATTAGCCGTTGTGGTGCATTTGCAGCTTTTTGGATAGTTATACCTGTGACGTGTTCTACATTTTGGACGCTCCAATTCATGATCATTTTGACCAGTTGCAGTTTTTTTTTTTTTTTTTTTTTTTTTTTTTTTTTTTTTTTTTTTTTATTTGTATGAAATTTTGAGTTTTTATTGAGAATTTTTTTTTTTTTAAATTCAAAAGTGATCACTTTTGAACTCCCATCAATGAGAGTTTCTAGTGGTTTCTTCTAAAGTTCCATCAATAGTCATTAACAGAATGAAACCATCGTCGAAATCTCACAATGTTTAACCTTTATTTGTCTGTTGATGGTATTACGGTTCATTTTACTTGAAATAAACCACTTTATTCCTAATGAAATGAATTAGCTACTTATAACTAGCTTTTTCAACGCTAGAATGTTCTGACGAACTTCAATATTTTGTATGTCTTGTTTACAGGAGGACGCTCAGCATCGCCTTTTGTGGTCCTCCAAGTTGAAGGTATGTGAAAATCGTATTATTTCGATCTTCCTCAGAGAATGTTGTGGATGTGTTGGGTCAAATCAACGGGTAAAGGTGCCCACTTCACTCACACAAGGCACGTTCTAATCGTTCACGAGCTAGTTGGGCGCTGACACTGGGCACGCTCGGCCTTTTACCGCGAGCATACACTCCTTTTTCACCTTTTTTTTAACGACTTTGCGTAAGGCCGCCATTTAGACTCCTCCAAGGCGGAAAATACACCCTGGAACGCTCTAGAAAATGAGCTAGTCGTGTTGCATGCGGCTTCGTAAGACTGGACCCCCGACTGACGCGTTTCGTCATCTTCGACACCCTCGGGGCAACGCACGGTTCGATTTTTTTTAACCGAAAGGTCAAATTAGAGCTAAAAATGTTAAATAACCGAGTATAGAGTACGACCTATTGTCCTACCACGAAGAAAGCTCTCTTTAGACCTGGTCGAGATCGAGATACGCCCACGCGAGAGCGCGGTAGGTATGGCACAATTAATATAATATTATAATTTATGCTACTTCAACAGTGACTAATGGAAGTATGCCTTCCTTTTTTTTCGGATATGGTTAAGGCTCCATCTATCATGAGCAAGAAGCTTCTAGGTGTGGCAAGACGACACTTTCGACTCGTAATGCAAATGAACTCCTCGGTATCCGGGTGTTGGTGGCATTTAGCGATGGAGTGTCATAAACAACAGGTTGGGAGATTTTATTTTTTTCGAAAAAGAGAAGAGAAGAGGTTTTTACTTTTTATTTCTTCGGATTTCCTGCTGCGTAGCGGACCGTATTTGTGTGAATAAAAGATCTTTACCGTCTTCGGAATCCGATCGGTATTAAATTACGACGCTCCCGACCGAGAATAGGCGACTCATGAGTCCGCTAATGAGCCTGCCGGGCTCTTAATGTGGTCTGAATCCTCCAGCTTAACCTTGTAGGTACCTTACTTTACAAGAATTTAATTCAAAAAGCGTTCTCCGAGTCGAGTTCCAGGGAATTTACTAGCTAGAAGCTTTGAATCATCGTTTGACTCTTATGAACGAGTGGCACAGTTACTGCTTCAGCACATTTGTGCTGGACGTTGTGAAATGAAAATTGAATGTATAATCAGATTTGTTTATACTAGCGCTTTACATTATGGTTCAAACGGTCAGTTTTATGCGTGTTTTTGAAGAACGCGAGGGAAATAGTCATCAGTTGATTGGAGGCTGTATATTCACTCATAGCCTCGTTTTGTAATAGTGTCGCCAAACTGATATAACAAAAGTGGTGGTTTTGGGTTTGACGTCAGATGGAGTGTTGTTATTAGTAAGACGCCTCTTGGGAAGGGGGGGGGGAGGTTGTGAAAACGTCCCTGTTTCAAAGCTGATGAGTAGTGGGCGTCTTCTAATTGCTGCAGGGACTCCTGGCTGTTCTTCTTCACCACTTGGTCGTGTATGAAACATCATTTAATAATTACCAAATCCATCTGCGTGGTTGTGAATGCAAATAAAATGAATGAATGAATATATGACCGAAGACGCGTAAGTATGAATTTTAATAAAATGCTGCAAACACTTCCACAATGGTGGAGTACGGGGGAAATAGTGAGTTTGGAGTGTTTTGGACTCATTCCGATCGATTCAGCGTTCAAAATTTAGTAGAATTTGATGCCTCACAAGCCTAGATCGTAAAAAATCTCAAAAACCAGTTCTTCGAAAAAAAAACATCTTTACTCATACGTCATACCCGCAGTATTAATTTGATCTGATGCACAAGTAGGGAGAATAATGTGAGTTCGATCTATCATCAGCTACTGATAAGAATCCTCCTTCTGACGTCACATCTACAGCCTCCATAACAGTGTTGCCAACATAACAAGAACAATCAAGGTTTGCAAGGTGAACCCATGAGGTGGGTACTTGTCGCGATGGTTCTTAGTATTACGGTCACCCGCTGATAATGTCCCAATGATTATGGCCTATCAAAAAATTATTTTCAGGGTTGGGCCAACTACTTGGGCAATTAAAATAACGTACTAGGGTTGTGTTTGGGCTATTTGTAAAGCCCCTTATCATCCAATAACCATTACGATAATTAAATATCCTTGATCAACTGTTTTTGGTGGATCTTACTAGAATTTCCGACAAATTTGACCAAAATTCAAGTAATTTTAGGATAGTTTTAGGAGAAAAAACTACTTTTACTCGTATTTGGGTAGGAGGGGAAGGGATTATTCAAAATTAACTGCATTTTAAGATTATTCAATTGAGTTTCCATATTTTCCTACGTATTGCAATACGATTCAATTTAATCTCAAATTAATTAAAAAAAGGAATTATATATTTTTTGGATTTTGTGTCAAGTATACAACGATTTCTTCAAATGTGAAAGGTAGTAGAGCTATGCTTTGAATAGCCATTATGAAAGAGCCATTCAAGGGCCATGCTCCAGGTCATAAATCAAATGGCAAGGTAAACATGACATTCCTTTGATATTTTACTGCCCCGATATTGATCATGTGGCACCAGTTCAAATCATTAAAATGATAAGCTGTAACAAAGCAGGCTTCATAAAGTCTTTCTTGTGCTCATATTCGTCTGTATAATGACCTTAGAAGCGTCTGCTCTCCGAATAGCAGTGATCAGAGGCAGTTTGTGTTGTTTTCAATAAGAGTTATCATTAATATTTGTCTTAGGAACGCAACTAAATGGTTTTTTTTTTTTTTTTTTTTCGTGCTTCTACGTATATTCAATGGTAGTTACGGCCCTTAGCTCAATTCACACGAAATCCCACTTCTGATACGATGGGCTTCAAGGAAGGTTACCGGGTCTTTGGGACCTCCTGGCTCCTGGTAATGACTTGAGTAACGCGGGTTGCTTAGGGGTTTAATGGCCGGTTCGTGACTGCATTAGCGGCTACTGGATTCCGCCGGAGCCGCCAGTTTGGGAAGCTACTGTCCGTTGCCTTCGTAATTA
>JADDOF010000135.1:0-13975 GCA_019603395.1 Cyrtorhinus lividipennis | reverse complement strand
AATTTGTGGTGCCCCACGCATGATCCTCTTCTAGCAGCCCCTGTCTTCCAGAAAAACGTCGGCAGACCTGGCGTTCTCCACGGTCCATGGACGATTGATTGCCCTAAACTTCTGGCCCAGATTGGAATAAATCTTTCCCGAATCCTTGCTCGCCATGTCACTCTCCTTGTCACACACCACCGTTGTTGGGGACGAATTACCTACAGAATTGGCCCTCCAAAAGAGTTGCGAGGTTCGCCAATCATGCCCTCCAATCCCCTCCATCGAATTCTCCAGCGATGGGTTTCTGAGCGCCAAAAGGGAGAGGAAACTTGCGTTAACCAGGAAATTAAATTCTGCTAATTATACCTGCGCTCACAAGCACTAATATTCTCCCTAACTATGCAAGGTGTTACCAAGTGTATTATTTTCCTAAAATCATCTAAATGTTAAATAACTGGGGCATCTCCATTTACATCACGAAGTAGACAAACGTTGCAATACATCCATAGGAAGAGGCCTGGAAGGTGATACCGTATCGTATTGGAAGTCAGATAAAAAATTGAAAATATTCGCATTTTCATGATACGGACGGCAAAGTTCGAACACTCACCGAAGAAGCTTTTGAAGTCTGAGAAAATATTTTTGGTAGGTCAAATACAGCAGCCACAATATGTAAATGCATGCAGAGGGATCAATTTCCCATCAGCTTCCACTTTCCAACGCATGTCGCTAAAACGCTGACTTAATTTTTAATTAAAAATTAATCACATATAACTACTTGGAGTTTCTCAGCTTCTCTGAAGGAAGCACCCCAGTCCTAATTAGGAAGTTTTTGGTTTCTCTTCCAAAGTTCATTAGGATTATGGCTCGAAGATTCCAGGCGCGAATGGTAATTCTTCAGAAAGCTTGCTAACGGAAGAGTCTCAGCTGATTATAACTATAACAGGAAATGGAATTTCCCCTTGTATTAAAGACAGTCGAGAGCTGCACGGTTTTATAGTGTCCTTTTTGCGGGTTGGCAAATCCACGATTTTATACGGCATCTTCGTTATTACTGAACGGGACTCTTGGGACTAGATACGTTCATATTCGGAGAAATTCAACACCGTTTTATTACTGCTTTCGATTTTCCCCACTTCTCCGCGGTCTTGTCAACCTCATCACCCGCGACGGCTTATCATCTTGGTGGACCTCGCTCGCATAAATAAGCAAGGGTTATTTAACTACTGCGAAATCGTGCATTCGGCGCCTGAAAATTGTTTAACAAGTTTTATTGGAGACCTCTGGTTGGCAAATATTACCAAAATTGTAGAAAAGAGCTTTTTTAATCTCTTTTTAGGATGTTGATTGTAAGGTGAGGTCTGGGTAATCCATCTTCCTCGAAACCACATAAAAATGGGGAAACAGAAAAAATTCAGGAAAATGTTCGAAATGCATAGTTTTCTCCTAAAGAACTAGAAAAACCGTCAAGAGAGGGAGAAAGACAAATTCATCAGACTCAGACGGGCAAAAAATTGGCAAACCGGAAATGGCGGTGTGGGGTGGGCGCTTGAGGCAGAACGACGGAAACCCAAGCCAAAGACAGGAAAGGAAGTTGGCACAGCAGTTTAGTAGGGGAGCCGAAGCCACTCTTGGGGAGCTTGAAAGATGTGGAAGATAATATGCGTAACCAAGGCTAAGCTACTACGGCATTGCATTAGTTAGCTCTAAAGTGGTCATTATGGGGATCAGAAACGATTCCCGTTCCCCCATTCCCTTCGCCTTCTCCTCTCAACCCCTAAACATCCCATAAAAACTCCCTTCTGTACTTTCCCCCACCACCGGTCGTGGGGAATACCCGCTAACGAGCAGGAAAGAAGTTTCCCCATATTTGAATCCAAGACGACTCGATTCTGATCACGGTTGGATTCCGAACCGTATATATTCACTGAGCAACATGTGTGAAGCACCTCATTCACGTGTAGGATATGAACTCTGCTCAATCCCAGACCACAAATTATGACTAGAGACTGAATAGAGAAGTTTCGCGGGTCTAATGTATGAATAACTCAAGCACAAAGTAATGTTTATGACAAATGTGGAATCTCGAATCTCGTGAAAACACCCGAAATCGCAGAAAAGTAATGATTGAGACTCCAAAATGTTTCCCACGTTGGAGCTTGAAACTATGAAACTTTTACGTTAGAAAACCCTGACAGTTCGACTATTGCAGTGTGATGAGTTCAATGGAATAGCTCCGCGGGCCAGGAATGACATTCGTAATATGCCATGTCCGGTTAGGAACCTGTGGAATAACGCTATGCTCCCTCTAAACTTATTTAAAGACGCCGTGAGAATGCACCTGCATCTATGTCTCTACAGGAGTACCACCACGATGCTCCAATGGTGTCATGACTTAATTAAACATGGTAATTTTTTCCCCCTCATCTCAAACATTTGTGGCCTGATTCATCATTAACATTTCACGGACCAAACGGTCATTTCTTTTGGCTTCTGGAGCACGTCCATTTCGGAGCACATTTTGGTTACACTTAGTGTAATAAATTAGTGTTAGCTGTGTCACACACGTTCAATACCACAAGAAGATCATGTCAGTTGTGGCAAGATTCGATAAATTAGTTCAGCTTCCAAATATTACCGGATATTCGTTGCTGTCATTGTATACAAAAATTGGCTCAGAAGTCAAAGTACTTTGGTTCACAGAAGTAAAAACGCTGCAAATTCTTACACGGGGGTTGGTTATTCGTCAGACCAGGCGCATGGAAACTTATTTAAAAACATGGGGGAAATGGGGAAACCGGTGGATGCGGCGGGTCCCGGACCCATTCCAATCGATTCAGTGTCCATGATTTAGTGGAAAATGATGCCCCATACGCCTAGGTTCCAGAAATCTCAAAAACACATATCAAAATGGGTCCCAGAAACGATCGGCACCACTGGAAGAAGTTATGGTCAAATGGGTATACATTAATCATTTTAAATATGTGTTAGGATTTCTGGACCTGGGCGTGTGGGGTATCATTTCCACTAAATCATGGACACTGAATCGAATGAATGGGTCTGGGACCCGCCGCACCCACCGTTTTCCCATTTCCCCCCTGTTTTAAATAAGTTTCCATGCGCTGGTCTGACGAATAAACACCCCTGTGTAAGATTTGCAGCGTTCTGATTAGACACCATGAAACGTCCAGAAAAAAATTTTGAGCCAAATCGGAGAGGTTGACCATTTGCATGAAAACATAGGTGGATTATTCAAGGAATAACCAACCAAAAATGAGTGGGGTTCTTTTGGAGAGCCGTTAACACTTTTCGGCGACCAATTTACACCTTAATTTCTTCAAGTTACTGACATCTCTCAATCCATGATTTTCTGGCACGGTGCTGTCCATAACTAATGCATTCTATCGCTTTACGTTCGGTGGATGGGAAACAATCACGGTGTTGGTATAAGCTCGACAATCACGCTTATCCAGCGCCACCTATTATATTTTTTGTTGTTCAACATTGCCTCGCCGGCATAAAATTTCACGGACGTCATGTGATAGCGCTGGCTCCATTTCAACGAACCGGGATTAGTAATTAATGCGGTGATTGAATCTGATTAGTCATCTTGACATCTAGACGCTCTGAATCGCCAAAAAGGTTGCCACGGTTCTTAAATCGCCTTCCGAATCGACCTACGTCGCTCTTAGGTAACGCGCGTAGCAAGACTACGGGAAAAACTGCGTTCATAGTCTCCAAGCCGTGTAGACAAGACTCTTCCTTAATTATGAACACCCTAGACGAGACATGGCCTCCAGGTTAATTTTTTAGACGAGACGCGAAACACCCGAGCAAGACTGTTACATGGCCCATTACAGTCTCTCCAGGACATTTGTACGTCCAATTTGCTCTCTTTTCATGAAGTTGGCCCGCTTTAATGTCCTCAGGGACTCGGGCCAAAGATTCGATCAGATCAATCAATCCTGTGTATATTGGATATGAAAATATCCCTCAAGTGAAGGAGCCAACTGAATAATTGAACGAGTTCCGTTTAGTACATACTTAAACATTTTGTGTTCATTTGTTTCCCTGAATAAGTCAACTTTTCTAAAGGAATATACGTAAATTTTTTGTTGGAGTCACCATTCCCTGTCCTACTGACAGTTAGGTTCAACGATATCGCGTTTGGTGCTCATGCTCTTCACCTTTAAACCGCGAAAAATCTCAAATCTACATGCACGAGAGCCGCAAGAGTGTAACGTGCGAGTCCAAACAAACGCGAGTGACGAGAGGAAAAATGTGCAAATAACCGAGATGAAAGTGCTGCCTGTTTGAAGAAGTGACAACGGTTTTTAATGATATTAGATTCTCTATGTACATCACGGGGAGACAGCCTGGATGACTAAAATGCCTAGAACTAATGGGTGGCGAGCCGCGGGTGCTAATCACCAGAATATTCGTGCTGGACTGAAAAAGAGGTTCCGCGCTCAGCTCCGAACTTTAAATGCCGGGTGTTTGGAAAAGTTGAGTAATGCGGCTGGGGTGGAGGAATGTCCTCGTTATACGGCATCCACTCGTCTGACAAGAGCAGGTTCCCGAGCAGCGTGTACAGAAAAACGAGGGATATCGTTGAAGTGGTGTTCCATATGTTCCTGTTGTGCCTGGTAAATGTTTGTTCACATAATAATGTGTATATGAGTACAGAGAGGGGCGGGAAGCCCGATAAAAGTGTTCCGGTTGGTGTGCGTGGAAATGAAGTGAAGTCAATACTGTGAAATTTCAGCGCTAAATCCTCCAAAGTTGGGGAATAAACGAGTTCAGTGGCTCAGTGACCATTGACCATTATTTGACATCTTTTTTTTTTTTTTTTTTTTTTTTGGCTTTATCGACTTTTGAGCGTGTTTGAATAATTTTGGATTAATTCGACGGAGATATTATCCGGAAGGGGGGGGGGGGCTACCTGTCACAGGACCCCTATCTCAAGTGAAGCAACGAGTAACGCAAATAAGATGATGAACCAATATGATTAGTGATCGTTATGGGAATATGAACACAATCGCTACTACTCACAACAGAGCTGGCATATTTGCTCGATTGAAACAATGTGAACGATAATGTGACAATACAAAAGGATACACATGCGTCAACCTACATTACTCCAAAGAGGATTTGGATATACAGCTCTACTCGCATATTCAAGAGGTTATATTTAAATATATGGATTCAGAGCTGCATGGAACTCCCATTAGTGGAAAATTTGATACTGACTTGAGGGATAATTACGGAATCTTGACACAAAATGTGAATTGTCACCTGTCATGCGTCATTTGAAACTTGTATTGGGAATTGATAGATATTGATATATTTCATTTCACAACCTCGAATTGTACTCACACTTCATTTTTTTCCGCCTATACACGAAAACTCACCACTTACTTAGAAGAAAAATAATGTGCTGATTACGTCTTGCAACAACTACTTCATTGTATTTTTAAATATTATTTCAAATTAGATTAAGTTCTTCGTATTATTAACGGTTTAGAGACAGGAGAGCAACGAAAAGTCGGCTCTAGAGTTCGAAGGTCGTGGGCGATTATAATTTATTATCGTAGCAATCTAATAAAAAGCAAAATTCTGAGATTGTAGAAACCAAACTTCTACATTTCGTAAAGGCAAACTGCTCAACATGATTCAGATAACCGACTGACTGAACTCCTCTAGGCTCACTTTGAGAGAATATACCTCTACAAGCAACAACCCTTTATATGAGCGATGCGAACAAAAACTTGTTCATCCCCGTAAAGCTTCTAGTGAAGAGAAGAGAATTAAGGAAGTTAAGCGCGCACTGGAGGAATTACGAGAAGAACTGGCAGACGAAAGACCTGCCCATCCGAACAGTTGGAAAGATTTATTATTATTATGAAAGTTCCGCTGATACTCGTAAAACAAGATCAAGATAGGGAAGGTTTGAGAGTGGTCGTTCATCACAGCTGCCAAAAACTGATCATCAAAAACTTCACTAAACCCAACTTCCACAGCACTGGACTGTGCGAGTGTGGCGACTGGGATGAATAGCAGGGATAAATAATGCGGTGGGCTCGTATTAAACAGAATAATCGTCGTAAATGTGCTCCCTATAAGGCCGATCACTCTCACTTCGATGCCACTGAGTGCGAGGTACACATCTTTTGCTAGAATTCCGACATGTTGATGACTGGTATTCGTGGAGCGCGGAGGTTGATTTTATCAGAGCAGTGGAACGTATCTTACGGTTATGAGGATCCAGGGCCACTCCACCACAATGGCACTGCAATACCTTCGTATCTTCCCAAAATGCGATTCGCAACAAGGGTTATGAGAAATCGACATTCGCACGACGGCACTTTGGGGAATTCGGAGGAGAAGAGTATAATTTCCTGGTACACCTGGCAGCCGAGCTGATTTCATTAGGGCGTAGCTGGGTTCGAAGCCTTCGAAAAGCCTTTAGTCGGAGGTTATAGCTGGAAAAAGATCCCGTCTGGCAAGTGAGTGAGAAAAGAAGTTCCCTAGTCGGTTACGAAGGTATGAATTTCCCGCGGGACATCAGCAGTCGCTAGGTTTCTTCGTCATTCCCTGTTCTATTCCAGATCTCGTCTGGTTTGGACGGCACGGCTGAAATATGCTTGAAATACGGGTAATTTTCTATTTAATTAAAAATTCAGAAGGGGAATCCGAACGACGATATCCTCCAAGCTCCTCTAGGACACCTTTCATTATTCAACTATTAGCAAATAAATGCTTCCCCGCGAGTTTACCCAACGCGCCCCCGTGTCTCTCTGATACATTCGAATAATTTACTTTCCTCCGCCGAGCTCAACAAATGATGATTACCTTTTTGCTGGAAAGTGACTTCAACTTCGACGAAGCTAGGAAACGAAATATCGACAACTGTGAAGCTCAATAACAGCTTTGCGGTTGCATCTGCAGTCGGATAGTTGTGGGGTCTCATTCAATCCTCCGGAGTCTGGGATACCAGCATGGTACCATCCATCCAAACTTCTCCAATGAAACACGGAAACTTCTGCACTGAGGCTGAATAAACCATTAAGGTTAACTACGTACTCGCGTCAAACTAAGGGGTTGTTTATTTCAATTTACACATGAAGTTCCTAACCTATAACGGTTGAACTGCGGAGGAAATTGATAATAATTACCCTGCATTTAGAATAATTGAAGGATTAACCTATTCTACAACAAGATTTCTCCCGCAGCACGTTCTCCGTGCGTGATTATTTTTCTTTAGGTAATATAAATGCCTGATATTTTTGCACAACATTTTCAGATCAGATAATATCATTAATACCCGTGGAGAAAAAAAGCCTCCAGAGTACGATTATCCTCGTAGAAAAGCGGCATAAAAATAATCGGGTTGTCCCTTATAACTCTAAACCCATGTTTTCGATCAAAGTTTTCCTCCTGCACTCCTTCGTTCCATTTTCGTCCGCCATTACAGTTGGAGATGATTTGGATCTCAAATGAAGCCACAATAGCAACTCAAAAAGAACAAGGCTTCAGTTTAAAAACAGGTGGTTATCCTTCTCCCTCAGTAGAAGTTCCTCAGAACTTGTCATATATACCTTGAAGAAAAAAATTATATATGTAAATTGTTAACCGCTTTGAAATAATGGTATCGCTGAGTTTAATATGTAACTAGTAATTTGCCCAGGACCGTTTACAGCCGATAACCAAAATAGTGAACAACATTCAGATAATACTCTAAAGGCAAAGTAAAAATGTGCAAACGCCATTAGCCGTTGTTCTGTGATACGAGAAAAGTGTTGCGTTCAGCCGATAATCATCTATTTGGACAGCCAATTTTGTGCTGTAGCGTGGGTCATAAGAAAGCATCTGCGCCATAACCTTGGCTGCGTATTATTAGCTGACATTTTTGGGATATTGAACAGAAACCGTTTTCCACACACATAAACACGTCGACGGCGCTTGATTTGATCAACTGCACTATCTATGCGGTTGTATAAAACTGCCATAATTTTTTCAAATGGAACGGAACAGCCGTTATAAAACACGCCCTTAACTTGGGCGAGTCGTATTTCTTCAATTGCTCTCCAAGTCACTTCGAAAAACGGGATTTCTCTCCGAAATGAAAAGGCATTCGCACCTGATTTGGTTTTATTGGAATCTTCTTTTTCAGTTTGTCAGCAAAGGAAAAAGAACCTCAATGAGCCGATATTGCCCAACTTTGTCGAACCCCGACACCAAAGACCGTGAAATTTCTGCTCAAGTGAACACAAACTTCGTTTACTCCAACTTCTTCATAAAGATTGTCACCGGGTTATTTGTCTTCAGGGCTGCAGACCAGCGTTTCTCCTCTCAGAACCAAGCTACGCAGTACTTTAGTTATTTGCCGTTGAGATTAGCCGAAGATAGAACGTGACGAACCTCCAACACATACACGAGGTGGTTGAGAGTAACGAGTTGCTAATCATTAAAATGTACTCGTTAGTAGGAGTAATGAACTTGCTCTGGTTTATAACTTTTGATTCTATCCAATCTCCTCACGCCCTGACTTCATTATATTATTCGCACGGAGTCAGCTTATTTCATCGTTGCGGAATGTGAGTACAGTTTTGCGTGTTTTGGGACATAGCAGCGCCCTTCACAACACAACAAGGATGCAAAATGACTACAAAATCGTGTCAACTTTTACCATCAAGCGACTTCAGCGACAATACATCCGAGTCTGTTTTGAATGTGACCTGTTAAAATAAAGGCGTTCGCTCAGTCTAATTCGAGGCTCCTACAGTGACCTGAGAAAACTCGTATGAATTATATTTACTACATTTGAATAAAAGCCTTCTCTGCACTTGTGAGGTGGATGTTGAATAAGTGATGCGCAAATACAATGCGACTGAATTGAAGGTAATTTAATTAATAACCAAAAGAAAACTTGATCAATTCTCGTTCTTTATACAAATAAATTTAATTTGACCCTTCTTTTGAATGCACTCAACGAAAGCATTTTGCTGTCGAAGAGAAATCAATAAAACTATGTAAGTCCGGCTAGGCAAACGATCCGAGGATTTCAATAAACCACACATACGCAGATGCTGGCACCTTGGGAGGGCAATAAAAAAGCTATAAACCGCTATAAGAAGTGAGGACTATCTCCAAGAAGTCCAAATTTATTGCCTGCGCACTTTCGCACTTTATATAAAGTCAATTCCATGAATAGGCTGATTGCACGTAGAAATGCCGCGTTTTAGTCATTTTCAAACAATGGAGGTGTGCGATAGTAGTCATTAATTACCAGCTGGTTAGTTCTTTACCAAAAACGAAATATTGGTTAGTATAAAATTAATTATGTAACAGTAGCAAGACACTTATTTATGTTTGCAACACTATCTATTCCGGTTTCAATAGAGCCACATTTGAACCTTCTGTAGCTACTATCAGGTGGATCATGAATTGTTACCAGGTGGGATAAAATCGTTTATCTCGAATCACGTTCGAGGCCAAATGAAGTTTCCAGTTTGCACGCCTGTGCAACAGCGCATTCTCTTGACATTTGGGTGCACTCTCCTCCAGTTCCACGAATCTACGATCTCATCATATGTATTCCCATCCCTGATCGAGCCCGACAATAATTAAAGCCCCACATGCAATCGCGGGGAAAAAACGGATAGCTGATTGAGTAAACAGTTTATTCTCTCCAAATGATCAGCTTTCTAGGACAGCGATTAGTACAAACAACTTTTTGAGTGTTGGGCCGGGACAGCGGAATCACCAACCATTCATCGCTCGATTGGAGTCATTGAAGAACAATACAGGATTGATCAAAGTTCCGTCGAAGCAAGTTGTTCTAATGAATGAGCGTCGAGGCCTATTTGATCCCGAAGGCCTCTAGTTTTGTTAGCGTAGGCACATTACTTTGTTCTATCATGCGAGCCCCTTAGCACCGAGGAACGATAAGGTTGAAAAGGAACCGGCAGCCTTTGTTAAATCTAGCAACCCCCAGTCACCTAAGTAAGTAGCGTTTGATCAGCAAAAAGCTTTTAATCTAACAAGCATCGCGAGCTTGAATCTCCCACTCCGTCGTACTCAGATTCTGACCAGATAGATAATTTTGTAGTTGGCGCTGATGATGTTCCCGGACCTCTCGTTCACTAAAGGCAGATATAAAATTGCTGATTGCTGCTTTAATTTCCTAATTGGTTGTAATGTAACCTAAAGCTCGGGACTTCCGACGGAATTTCGAGTGCTGTAGGTGGTGACAGAGGAAACTATGTTAGTAATAATCTCTTGTGGAGGTGTAACAAATAGAAAGATGAATTAAGCGCACGGTGTTTGGAAGTGGTGGTTTTCACAGATTACGCGCGTCGTGTAGACTCCTTTTGGATCGTTAGTCTTGTAGAAATCAGGAATAACACCCTTGTACAAAATAAAATTTAAAAAAAAACCCAACTTAAGTTTTGTTTTACGTATTATTCTCTGGACAACAACCGCATGTTTGGCCTGAGGTATAACAATTACCGGCTTCGAAATGCATGGATTTCAAATCCGAAATGTCCGTCCATGCAATAGAAATTTCGCTGAAAATCTGATATTTCGGTCAAATACTCCTTTCTAGCTGATTGAACCTCAAAACAACGGTGGCAGGGGGTAAAAATAGATATTTCAAAAATGAGTTTCCACCATTTTTAGAGACCAAGGCTATGATAATCATGTATACTACAGCAACACGGATAAATTCTGGTTCGATTGCCGCATTCTGAACTAGGGTAAGGGCCAGGATGGGTGTTTTTGTGAGTGGTTTTCCAAATAATCAACTTGAATACTTACTTGAATTAGCATTAGAAAATGAACGAAAAAAATTACCAAGGAACAAAAAATAGCAACGTCGAAACTGCATAAATTGTACTTATTCCGACAGCGGTAAATAATTATACGGTTTTGATGGCACCTACGATTGAAGTTTTGTGGGCGGAGCATTTACATAAGACTAATTTGGTATGCATTGAATATGCAAGGCTCTCCGGAAGTAGGTGCCGCAGACAGTGAATCGTGAATGAGGTTTAAAATCACTTGGATGGAGATCATTATATTGAAATTCGACCTGTTGTGTCTATGGACGCACAACTCTCAGAACTACTGATTCAACGGGTGACGGATGGCAAAACATTTCTCCGAAGTCGTCGTAGGATGTTAGGAATGATAACTCTGAGAGTTCCTTGGCTTCTGAGAATGAGTCGAGAAAACATGCGGTTACGTTATATGGTGGCTGTTGAGGATTTGAGCATTTCGATGTGGTTTTGGATGGTTCCTTGAATAATCAACCTGTTTTCATGAAGAAAGTCAACCAGTCCGATTTATCCAAAAAAAATTTCTGGGCTTTTCAAGGTGTCTAGATCAAAATAGGCAATTGTCCACCGTACGTCGTCCAGGCCGTTTTTGATAGTAGAAAATGTTCTAAAAATCTAAAATTTTGGACGGGGACCCATTTTTAGCTCTGCTTGGTCCACGCAACTCAATGTGTACCTCGAAAAATAGCCTCTCGATATTTTCGGCGATCTAGACGTGTGGGGTACCATCTATGACAAAATTTTGGACGCTTAATCTAATGAGGTGGGTCGCAGAACGATTGGAACCCACCGGAAGGGGTTATGCGTCAAAATGGGCCTGCAATCTACCTTATAATCTTATCTACCAATTTCAAAAGCGCGTTTCCGAGATTTTCGGTACCTAGGCGTGTGGGGTATCATTTTCTACTAAATTTTGGGCGCTGAATCGATTCTAATAAGTCTCCATTCAGCTGGCCCTAGGAATAAACAATTTCTGTGGACTAATTTGCAGCGTTTTTAATTCAGAAATTGTTCAGAAAGCAAGATGATAGTGCTTACCTCATGAAACGGAAGGTCGTTAGAAGAAGAAAATATATTCCCTAGCCGCATAGTGGGACTGGCCATTGTCAATCAAAGTGACTAAAAACGACACATCAATGTCCTAATTAATTTCTGTTATTATAGCTCAACAATAACATTCCATTTCCACCCAAACGGAACAATTGAAGTAACCGTAGAGAACCCACGTAAGGTCCAATTCGTACTTGTGGCTTCTTTGGCTCGTACTGTTTTATTAAGTGTCAACTTTTTATCTCTCGAAGTCGTACTGATTACGTCATAAAGAGATATTAAACTAATCATGCCGAAACATAGCATTGGGTACAATAAAATGTTCTTAAAATAACTGTATTAAATTTAATTTTAATGTTTTGATTCAGAGGATCAAAATGATGAACTTGAGAGGTTTTTATTTTTGCCTGAATCTTATGATGTACTTATATCCAACCCGGCCTAGAGAACCAAAGTTTATGTCGTCTTTAGTTCGAGGTCGTTTGCGTATTGCGTCACCGCAACGCGAAATCATTCATCAGGACATGACAGCACCCGGGAGGAAGATATCACTCACTACCAGGAAGGAAACTTCCTCTGAAAACCTCCCGCCGATCGGGTCGCGTTTCACACTTGGTCCAATGAAAGTCACCTCAACCGTGCAAATCAAGTTTCAGAATAGTTTACCTCGTCCAAGGAGGATATCCCATCAATAAAACATCGAATGAAACCTTCTCACGAATTCTGGAGGAGATATACGTTTTTCACGGTTCGAGGAGAATACTTTTCGTGAACCTGTATCAAATTGGAAAGAGCACGAGAATGTGTGGAGATGGAATTGTACTGAGTGACTTGTATTTCACGTTCACCGTGAATTGAGAATGACCTTCACGTATTCATATTGAGTAGTACCAGTATAAAGTACGATATCAGGCAAGTAGCAAATAGCAGGATTGAAGGAGCAAAGATGTTTTAAGCCTGTTAATTATATTATTCGTAATTTAACTAAAAGCTCACCTTTTTGATTTATTACTCTCACCTATTCGCATCGACAAAAAAAAAAAAAAAAAAAAAAAAAAATCAATTCCCACATTAGTAGGAGCATTCGTCTTCCATAACATATAATATAATGCACCATACTTTGGGAAAATGGGCGAGCGCTTTCCCCCACTCCTGACCCACAGTCGTTGGCTAGACATAGACGTCTTCACGTCGACTAACGACAACCGATAATATAGTCAAGGCTAACGAAACCAACCCCTACAACGGCCTCCAAAAAATGGGTAATGTTGAACGTAGACTCCGTTAGGGTCATTGTGCCTAATTTATTTTCAGTTCAAACGCCGAAGATGGTGGCAGGTTGCGGGAAAAAATGAATATTTTAAAATTATTTGTTAAAATTTTGTGAAATAACTACGAGGTGTATCATCATGACAATTTTCTGGCCTGTAACCGACACGAACGTATTCCATTACATCACCATAATTACAGTTTTTATGATCAATGTAGGTCGTCATTTTTAAATACGCATATAACTCCAGTGTGTTATTGACTAGGTAATCCACCAAAGATTAAACTCAAATGACTTGGTGGACGCCACCCCAAGTTGGGCAACTCTCCTGAATCATGTCGTAAACTATTTATCAGGGTTTCCAGTCAAAAGGAAGAGGATAGTTGTCCGCGTCTTATCGGTCGGGAGCCTTATTCGAAGACCGCTCGGCCGAATGGAACAGTAAGCGAACAATTCATCCAGTCGATTGTTATTGGACAGTGTTATCCTTTATGGCCCACGGACAATCAGCTAGCCAATAGTTCAAGAACCAACAAATCACCTGACAAAAAATCGCTCACGCGCCTCACCAAACGTCGTAAATAGGAGATTCCTCTCTCGGTATGACAGTCAAGGGCCAGGACGCCGCGAGGTACCTATTACAATGGGCATAGTGAAGACTATAGTGAACACCGCTCTCTTTGGAAATAACTGACGATGGTTCAGCTCTTAATTAAAAATCGAGAAAAAAAACGCTATAATCGACATTGTTTGGGGTTTACCCTTGAGGTAAATAAATCTCGCTCGTGGTGAAAAACGTGTCTTTGAGAGCTTTAAATCCACGGTAAATCCT